>JAIFHC010000082.1:0-50000 GCA_021229015.1 Solen grandis | reverse complement strand
AAAAGTCCATGGTTCTATAGCGAATCCAAGATTCGAACCAAGGTCGGAAATTTTTAAATGCTTATAAAAATCTGTCCTATTTAAGAAAGAAAGTTGATATTTAGTCAGTATATAGGTCTCTAGAAGTTTTAAAAATTTTGTGAAAATATTTCTCATATGACGTCACGTGACGTCATTATATGATAATGTATTTCTAATATTAACAAGAATATTTCTATATGTTGAAATTGTCGAAAGGCAATGAAAATTTAAAGACACATGCTTCAAACGCTGAAATTTTGATTTCTATGATTTTCATATGCCTATGACGTCATATGACGTCACACTGGAAATATGCAACAAAAGTTTGTACGCGGTCTACAGCCATTGTTTATGAACCGATTTTCATCAAATTTTCACAGAATGTGTATATTAAGTTCTAGTTGTGCATCCCGGTGTCCGTTTTTCAAAATTCGAAAAGTCCAAGGTTCTATAGCGATTCCAAGATTCGAACCAAGGTCGTAAATTTTCAAATTCTTATAAAATCGGTCCTATTTGAGATAGAAAGATGATATTGGGTCAGTATATAGGTCTCTGGAAGTCTTAAACATTTTGTGAAAATAAATGTCATATGACGTCACGTGACGTCATTATATGATAATGAATTTCTAATTCTAACAAGATTATTTCTATATCTTGAAATTTATGAAGGGCAATGAAAAATTAATGCCGCATGCTTCAGATGCTGTTATTTCGATTTCAAAGATTTTCAGAAGCCTATGACGTCATATGACGTCACACTTGAAATATGCAACAAAAGTTTGTACGCGGTCCTGAGCCATTGTTTATGAACCGATTTTCATCAAATTTTCACAGAATGTGTATATTACGTTCTTATTGTGTATACCGGTGTCCGTTTTTCAAAATTCGAAAAGTCCAAGCATATATGGCGGATCCAAGATTCGAACCAATGACGTCAATATTTAAATGCTTATAAAAACTGTCCTATTTGAGATAGAAAGTTGAAATTTTGTCAGTTAGTAGGTCTCTGGGTGTCTTAACAATTATGTGAAAATAAACGTCATATGACGTCACGTGACGTCATTTGTTTATTATTATTCTTTTCTTCTTCCTAACTAAACGCTTATTTTAATATGTTGCAATAGTCCTAGGACGATGAAATGTTTATGGGTTATTAGGCACGTGAGGAAATTTTGATTTCACCCCTACTGCATATATGTAGCCATATCTCAGTAAATATCGATTTTTGTAAATATATGTATGAATACGAATTATAGCTGAATAATTGACGTTTCCAAAGATATTTAGTTTATTAAAATTGGTTTACGCAATACAAAGTTATAAGCAAAAAAACTAAATGAAATGAAGCTAATTTTGCTGATAATATGCTGTTTTCTTGAGGTTTAACAGTCAATATCTCAGAAACGACTGAAGATAAGTTTATACATTATGCATGTAAAATGTAGCATGTTTTAAGAGCTTTCTAACGGTACCAAGTTTATTGAAATTGGACTTCATATAAGAAAGTTACATGGAGAATAAGATATTTCATAATCATGCATCATAAAAATATGGAAAAGGTCACGCGCAGGGGTCACCAAGCTAAAATAGTTGCGCAACGACTTAAAAAAAAAAAAAAAAAAAAAAAAAAAAAAAATTGCAATTGTGGGCTATATTTGATTTTTTTTTTTTTTGTTGTTGTTGTTTTTTGTCGAATGTTGACTGTTTCCAAAATAAGCATTGAAGTTAATACATGTACAACGGCACAAGACAAAAATCCGTATTTGCAACACTATGTAGCTAGCGAGCAGTTTGCAAGCCTTGAAAAATTCACACGCAGCCCACATTTTAGACCATCTAAAAACTGCATTGTTATGCTAACGATATTCATATTGCATCAGTTTGTAGGCTGGGATGTTACCTTTCAAAATATCACCATAGTTCGAAATTCCAGGAATTTATGGCAAAACTACGGAAGCCCAAACACGCCAAAATCGCTAAATACGATTAACTACTTTACAGGTGTCGAAAGGATATAGCACTATACAAATATTCAATACTTCTTCCTAATGAGGCTAAAATTAAACAAGGTTACAACTGAGCTGGAGTGATGAAATTCTATGTGTGATGAAAGTTAGAAACTTACATTTGAACACTGTTTCATTTTTCTTTCATGTCATATGACATAGTATAAATGTTGTATGTAAACTACATGTGCAAGATATGGGCGGACTTTTATTAAAATTCACAGAATGTGTTCTATTTGTGCTATTTTATATAGAAATAGAGGAGATAGAAAGTTGCAATTTGGACAGATTATCTATTATGTCATTTCTATATATATATAAAGCAGATGTTGCAGAAAGTCCTATCATTCGTTTAAACGAATGACATCTAGTTATTATTATTATTATTATTATTATTATTCCTTTTTTTCCAACCAAATCTAAGAGTTAATTTCGGTAAGTTGTCAGTGTCTAAGCAACATGAAAATTAAATTCCTAAAAATAAATTCAATAATTTTTAATTTTCAATGACGTCAATTGACGTCAGATTTGACGTCAGCTTCAAAAGTTTGTTCGCGCTCTAGAGCCTTTAGTTTTTGATATTTTATCTTGATATTTTCACAGAAGATGTATGTTATGATGTAGATGTGCACCTTATCTTTCAAATTTTTAAATTCGAAAAATTTAAGAATTTATGGCAAAACCGAGTTTCGAACTTTGGTCCTAAAACTATTATTTAATGTTACAAAGGCTACTGATGAGATAGAAGCATGAAAATTGGACAGCTTATTGGCCCAGAGGTCTACTTTCTTTTCTCTGAAAGATTTCCTTTTAAGTCACGTGGTTATGACGTCATTTAATGGACAAAATCCTATTTTTTCAAAGATTTCTCTCGCTCTGGCATCATACATTTTGAGTCAATTTTAATGAAATTGAAATTGCAGCGATAAAAAAGTATCTTTTTATACATTCAATCATTTTCAATTTTCATTGGCGTCATATGACGTCAGATTTGACGTCAGCTTCAAAAGTTTGTTCGCGCTCTACAGCCTTCAATATAGGTCCGATTATCTTGATATTTTTACAAAAGATGTATTTTAGGATGTAGATGTCCACCTTGGCATTCAAATTGCCAAATTCGAAAAGATTAAGATTTTATGGCAATACCGAGTTTCGAACTTTGGTCAAAAATTAAATTTAAATGTTACAAAGCCCCCTGATGCGTTACAAGCATGAAAATTGGACAGCATATCGGCATAGAAGTTTACGTTCTATTTTCTGAATGAATTTCTCTTTAGTCATGTGGCTATGACGTCATCAAAAAGACAAAAAAACATGTCTCTTTAAAGATTTCTTTCGCTCCGATATCATGAATTTAAAGTCAATCTTAATTATATCTTCAGAATTGATAGAGTTAAAATTGAAGTGATGCATACTGCAAGAAATGTTTGTTTTGTCACGTGATTATGACGTCATGCATACTTAAACAATAATTATTTTGAAAAATTATATAAAATCGCCAATTAGACCAATGAACTTAAACTTTTCAAAAATGTAGAAACTTAGTACGTTCATAAGGTTTTGAAAATTTCAAGTGATTACGTCATCAAACATGGCAGTTATTCATGTTTGATGGAATGCCTACTTGAAAATGTGAAAACAAACCTGTTCGCATTCGAAGATACTTTTTTTCTGGATTAATAGAACGTTAGCTGAACATGTCCTTGCAAAAAAGATATTTTTCTTTAGTCACTTGATTTTGACGTCGTCAAAATATAAAAAATATTCATTTCAATACGTATTCGCGCTCCAGCGTCATGAGCATTGATGCCAATCTTAAGCATACTTTATAGAATTTATGTTGTGTAACTTGTTTATGACAACATTGATTTGTAAGCAAAATATATTAAAAAGATCAAAAGATTGTATATATTAACTTTAAATAAGTAATAATGCCGTACCTTAACATGCGCGAAAAGTCCAGAAAATTTCAAGTGATCATGACTTATTCATGTATTTCGTAAAAGGGCTTATTCATGGAAATCTATTAATTTGCAGAAAGACATGTAAGTGGTCATTGGGTTGGTTGAGCAAGATCCGATTGTTCTTTTGCAGGAATGAATGCCTGCGTTGAATAGTGAATTGTGATACGTTTTTGAGTAAATGAGTCGCATTTACGATGAATTAGTATAATTATACTAGAGCCAGAAAACCTTTACGGAAATCTTATTGCATTTGCTATCACGGCTTTCTGAAAACCTGAAGAAAATGACAAATACATGTATATCTTCCTATCGATTTTTATATTTTCTAAATGTTTAACGGTTTCTTTTTCTAAATCTTTAAAAATAAGCAAATATACAAAGCAAAAGAATAGTTGAAAGTTTCAAGACTTTTATATCGTTAATTACATAGAAATAAGAAATTATTTTCATTATTTTGCTTATACCTCTGCCTTTGTTTCCCTCTAATTTTGCAAATTTTAACCATATGCTTACAAAGAAAAATATATTAAATAAAAATAAAAAAAATCGATTGAATAACGTAAGAAAAAGATTCTTGAGGATATTATCATCTTAAATTTTTTTTTTTTTTTTTTTTTCTGAATGATAGAAAACGGGTGCATAATCAAATAAGATCCATATTTATGCTTTCTCAATATCTTCTTAAGAAGAAGAAGAAAAAAAAAAGATTTAAAGCTTTTTTTTTTGAACATAATCGTAAGTATGTATTTAAGATAATGATGATTTACGTATTAAATCATACATTATTATGCATCATTATTCCATTTTTTTTGTATTAACTTATATATTTAATACCTTTGAAATGAGCAAACGGAAAGCCGCTTCGTTTGTATCTTAAACAAACGACTTCTAGTTTATGTAATATTCTGTATATTTTTCGCTTTAAACGCACCTACAATTGAGGAGACATGTTATCGCCTTTTTATTAGTAATACATATTTAGTTGAGACAGGAGAAGAAACAAATTGCTATTCAAGGACCGGAACTTTTGAAAATATTTTGAAAGTAAGTTAGGTATTCATACATATGTGAGACCTTTGTCTAGAAGTTAATTTTACTGATACTGATACTTTCTTCGTCATAGCTTCAATAGAATATGTTTCCCTATTTGTTACAAAGATAGTAGATCATGACTGCTTCGTGATACAAGAAGTACCTATATTCCTGTCACTTTCCCATGGTTTTAAATTTAATCTTTGATCAAATAAATTTAACGAAAACAATTGAGTCGTATTGTCATTTGCGATTGAAATACATGATCTAAGTGAAGACAACGGACGACACAAAACAGGCTTTTGTTTGCGTGTTTGAATCTCAGTCTTGGTGTTTCTCGAAATCGTTCTACAATTTTGTCTATGACCAACCTCATCTTGGTGTTATAACACGTCCAAGTCCTGTCTTAACATATGGTTACACTGCATGGCGATTGTCAGAATTGGACGAAAATATTAAACGTTATGGAATGGTATTTTTCAAACTTTAAATGACAAAAGCTATGCACAAACGTTCGATCTCTCTACTTCGTGTATTCGTAAGGTTTTATCTTTAAGAAAGACGTTCTACCTAAGTTTTCATTATCAGCATTTTTATATGTTTTCTACAAACATTTCTTTTGCATATTAATCAAAATATAGATTCCCAGATTCATAAAATTCGCTTAAAACATACTTTTGTTATAGTGCTAAATTTCCGAATATGTTTTGTATGATATATAACCTATGTTTTGTCTGAACAATTATTTTGAAAATGATAATCACGATCCCGTATACTTCAACAGTATTTATCATAAAGTGAACATAAAAAAATCTGACGGGATCACATGAGAACACTGGGAAAGATATAAAAAAGATAGTTCGAGTATACCTTTTTGGTTTCCGACACACTTAACGACATTATATACGGGCAGAAATGACTTATCTTTGCTACCGCAATTCCGTGCCATGTCAACGATAATAAATTTAAATGAAAGATGCTCCCCGGATAAGCGATAAATCAAGATGTTCCAACATTGTAAAACGATGGTTTAGCATTCCCTTGAGATCAGAAGTTTAATATCGACAAGCAAATGTCATACAATGTCAAAATATTGAAACTATGATATTCTAGCGTTTAGATTTTGTAATCACAGATACTTCTAGGGAAAATGAGATGAGATTTTTGAGGGTTGTAACATAGTGGTCTTTTGGGGAAATGAAAGTATACATCATATTCAAAGCAGAGCTTAATGTCATGTATTCCAAGATATGATGTTATCCTATGTATAAAGCGAAAGTAACGCGTGTAACAGCAAATCTTGTGTTCAGTTTATTCATTGATATTTTTTTTTATTATACTCAAAACAAACGACATTAAACCTAAACCTTTCCTGTCAAACCTTGGTGATTTGGTGAACCTTTAAATGGTCTTAAAACAATGCTTTCCTTTCTTGCTGTACAGAATATGTAGAGTCTGAGCTATAATAAAGTATGTGCAACTGATCCAATGGCTACTCGCCAGACTTGTTTCTCCTAAATGTTAAGAGTGTCATCATTCATGCTTGTAATCCTACAGGGATTTTATCACGTATTAACAAGATTTTGAAATCTGTGAACCGGTCTTTTTGTACCTCTTTTTTTTTGCAGCGTAATTTGAAAAAGTTAAACACCACTAGCACAGAGATTATATCTTTTCCTTAGCTGCTAATCCGACATTTCCAACATTGCATACACGCGAATCCATAATTATATCTTGTAATAAGGATATATCACAATTAATACAGTATACTTCAATATTTTATACTATTGTTGCAAACTTTCGTACAAAGCATAAACTATCTTCGCTAATTTTAAACCCTATTAATGTATTTATATTGCGCACTCATTATCAAACCAGTCATTCCTACATGGATTACAGTTATCTACCGCGAAATAAGTTTATTGTAACGTTACAGTAATTCAATAAAAGTCATTTGACTAACAAAATATAACCAGGATTTAAAAGTGCAATTATTACTTTAGAACAAATATTTATTGACATTATTGGTAGAATCTTAAAAAGAGAATAAAACAGTCTTTAAACAGTCAGTAAAAATAAATCGCTCATATTTCCCATGTCACTAATAATTTCTTAACACCAAAAGAAAAAAGTCCAGCAGTTAAATACAGAAATGTCTTTATCAAAACTAACCGTTGTACAGTTGTAACATGCATGACGTAAGCGTTCGAACAGTTTGAGGCAGTGCAATTTTGTGGCTTTCCTGGGAGCAAAGTACTAGACGCGGGAACCTTCGAGATGAATTAGTTCCAGTCGTTGTATGTTTCCCAATCGATAAAAATAGATTTATTTTAACTTTAAAATTATAATAGATATGTATGATTTCATATCAATTTTTCGAACATGTTTCATTAGCCAAGAGGCAGATTCGGTTTTTCGAGTGATTATGAAATACCGTGGTAAGAGAGTCTGCTCCGTATCCAATATGTCGCGTGTTTGACCAGACTAAAGTCGTTAACTATCATTCCTTTGCATCTCACGCTTAACAAAAGGAGACGCTATTGCAGGATTGGTTGACCCTGTGTCAGGAAATGAGATGGGGTCACATTCTATGATTTTGACATGTAACTTGTCTATGGCTTGATATCGCTGTCATGTTTCTTGTGGTCAAAATCCCCTAGATTGAAGAATTGTAGACTTGACGTTAAACGTATGCAACAAAGAAACATCATCAGCGAGATACGTGTCTCATGTGACACTTACGCATGCTCACGGAAATACAATTACTATCGTTCGGCTGTATTACTATTTATAAATCTTGTCAGAAACATCGGATATTGAAGGACGCCTATTGTATTTTATAAAAAAGATGTTTAACGAAATAATTTGACAAGTATGCGAATACAGTTGTCTTTTCCCATTCAATTTTTTGTTACGAATGTAATATAATCACATAATTTTGGACTCTTACAAAGCATGTTTTCTCAAAATTAACTCATCTGATATTCTTATAAATGGTATCTGCCAAAAAAAGGAGAAGGACACACACGCATACCCTCAATCAACACTACTATCACCACCACCACCAACAACAACAACAACAAAAAACCCAGACAAATACAATTTAGATATACCACTTAAAGTGATAAATACCACCGAATCCCAGCTGGTTTTCATGTAAAGAGATTGTATCACGGGTCATGAACAGACGTGACGAACGTCATATTATATAATCCCACTTTAGTGGAGTAGGAGTATACCGAAAAAAAAAAGGTATATCTTATACGTTATCAACGACTCATGTGAATTCTAAACATATCACTTAGTATGAAAATGTCAAGGCATGCACATACTATCTTTGATCCATTTCTGAGGAAGATGAGTATCTAGTGGCTCACCGAATACAAAACGACAAACGGATAACCAAACCACAAAGCGTTTTTCATAATGTTTAATTTACGAAAAAAAAAACAACGTATTATATCATATGAAATACAAATTCATGTAAATACGGATATCTTTATTTTATTTTGCGTGTTGGTCTCCCATCCACGATGATTTTCGCAATAGACGTTTTTATCTGTGATCTCGTCATGATGTTAAATCATATCCAGGTCATATCTAAATATATGGATACACTACATGAAGAAAGTCAGGATTCGACGAAAATATTAATCTTTATAAATGGAATTTTGGAAAGACAATCGATCTCCCTTTTTCGTATATTCGTTCAATTTTATCTGCAGTAGAGGTGTTCTGGTTATGGTATCAATATTATCAAGCGTGTATGTATTTTCTGAAAACCTTCTTTTGCATATTGATAACAATCGCGATTCCATATTCACAAATTCTTCTTAAAACAACTTTTGATATAGTGCTAAATTTCCGAATATGTTTTGTATGATATATAGTTTATGTTTTGTCTTATCTCTGAACTATAAATTGAAAATAATAAACAGGATTAATATTCTCCACATGATTAACTTAAAAAGTCTACATGACATGATCACAAGAGGATACTGGGGAAGGTATAAAAAAAAGACAAATCGAGCGTACCCTTTGTTTCCGGCACAGTTGACGACAATGTATGCAGGCCGAAATGACTTATCTTTGCTACCGCAATTTCGTGTCATGTCAACGATATTCAATTTCAATGAAAAATGTTCCCCGGATAAGCGATAAATCAAGGTTTTCCAAACACTGAGAAAACGATGGTTAAGCATTCCCTGGAGATCAGATGTAAACCATCGACAAGCAAATGCCATACAATGTCAAAATATTTAAACTATGATATTTTAGCGTTTAGATCGAAATCACAGCGAATTCTTAGGAAGATGAAATGAGGTATTTGAGGAATATAATATAGCGGTCTATTGGGAAAGAGAAATTGTACATTATATTCAAAGCGCAGCTTAATGTCATGTATTTCAAGATATGGGTGTTATCTATCTTATATATCAACGGACAGTAACGCATGTACCAACTAATGTTGTTTAATTTATTCATTGGTAAGATAAATATTTTTGATATGCGCAATACACATGGCATTAAACCTTACCATATAAATATTCATTTAATGATTTGATGAAACGTTAAATGGTCTTTAAATAATGTTGTTCTCTCTTTGCTGTAACGAATATGTAGAATCTGAGCTACAATAGAGCATTTGCAAAAAGGAGAGGCTCTGATCCGACAGCTCCTTTGAGGATATGGCATATGTTTTTCGTTAAATACTCACCAGAATTGTTTCTCCTAAAATGTAAAGGGTATCATTATTCATACGCGTAATCCAAAACGGCTTTTATCACGCATATATGATTAGGGTAGCCGTGAATCGGTCCCCTTTTGCTCATTTTTTTCAGCGTATTTTGAGGAAGTTTAACACCACTGGCAAAGAAATATTTATCTTAGCACATGGCATTTTACTCACGTCCGTAATTATACGGTGTACTTCAATATGTTAAACTGATGTTGCAAAATTTCACACAATGCATAAACTATATTAGCTCATTTCTAAACTTATAAATTAATTCTAACGTAAAGTAATTCAGTTTAAGTTTTTTGAAAAACGAAATATAACTAAAATAATAAAATAAATAAAGTGAAAATTATTTCTTTAGAACAAATTAATATGACATCACTACCGCATTAAATTAGTTGAATCTTCACCAGATGACAAAACCGTCTTGCGAAAACAAGTTTGACACCAAATCGCTCATATTTCCCATATCATTAATAATTTCATCAAATTAAAAGAAAATAGCATGTCCGTTAAATTCGGTAATGTCTTATCAAAACAAGCCGTTATCCAGTGGTAACGTGCATGACGGTTCAGGGTTCGAACCCCGTAGGAGGCAAGTACTAGTCTGAAATGGGAACCTTCGAGATGGATTAGTTTCAGTTGTTGAGCTGATTTCCCAGTCGATAAAAAATAGATTTATTTTAACTTAAAAACTTCAAAAGATATGTTTATTTCAATTGTATGATTCATTGGCCAAGGGACATATTCTGTTTTCCAAGTAATTAGGGAATACCGAGTGGAAAGAACATCAGCCCCGTAACCAGTATGTTGCGTGTTCGACAAGACTAAAGTCATTAAATATGATTCCTTTGCATCTTACGCAAAACATAAGGATGACTGGCTGATCCAGTGTCAGGATATTGTGAGTTGTTCATATTATGTGACCATGACATAACACTTGTCTATGGCATGATATCGTAGTGAGGAATCTTTTTTATATGTCTTATGTAGACACAATTCCCTTGACTGAAGTATTGTCGGCTGGACTTTGAACTAAGCAACAAAGAAACACATCAATACGTGTCTCGTGTGTCATTAAACATGCTCACGAAACACAATTACAGCATTTCCTAACTAACGTTATTCGGCTCTATTACTACTTAAGATCCTTGCCAGGAACTGGTTATTTAAGCAATGCTATTGTATTTTATAAAAGAATCTCTATAAAAAGAAAATGACAAATATACAGGTACAGTTCCTTTTACTTATGTGTCGAATATACATACACATATAATTTAGGACTCAATCAAGCCTGTTTTCTTAAATTTAACACGTTAAAGACATCACGTACCGAAAAAAGGAGAAAGATACACGTACCCCTCTCAAGGAAAAACAACAACAAAGAACAAGAAAATATTATCCAGAAAAAACACTTAAGGTGATTGATACAACCACATCGCATCTGGTCTTCATGTATTGAGGTTGTATGAGGGGACATAAATGGCCGTGCTACGCGTCATTCTTGTATAATACCACTCTTGTGAAGCATGTGTATAACATAGAAAAAATGGACAATCTTTAGAATAAAAGTTTTCAACTGAAAACTTTATGTTTCCCATAAGCAAATTATACACTGGCTTTTACCACGTTTTACATATTACTTTCAAATTGATTTCTTCAAAGGCGAGAGTGTTTACCTCCTGTATCACAAATATGGCCACTAGGGAAAGTTAATGTCCTTACGTCATTGATAAGCTGAGTTGTGAACAGTTTAGTGGTAGCCATTGTGTAAGATTTACAGCATTGTATACACCTTGCTATCACATTTATATAAACAGCTTTTCCTATTTGAATACATCGGCTTGTGTTTTCTGGGAGATGCATGATTAATGCTGTTTTATGGATAATATTGTAAAACACTTGGTTATGTATTGTAAATGCTTTGAATATATGCTATATCCTTCAATCTTCAGTCAAACCAATGTATTTCGACAAATGGAACATGTGTTTTTATTCAAGCACGTTTAGAGTTTCATTATAGTAAGAGCTTTCGAAATTATGTGTTTATGTATCTTATAAAATATAAAATAATGCTGCAAATAGAAGTTATGTTTACAGACATATATTTTTCACCTCCAACCAGCTCCCAGCAAGACCATTTATCGAATCGTGGTCACGTGATGACCATATATATTTTATGTATAGTTAGTAATGACCCATATAGGGTCAGTAGAAACAAACTGACGCTTCAATTGTAGCAGTTACGCATGTCTAGGAATTGTTGTCGTTGAAACAAAACAAAATGGATAAGGTACTAACACTACAAGGAAAAATAAGGGGCGTAGTATATTCATAAGGTCATAGGGTGAAACGGCCAGTACCAAATCCAATAATTAATATCATAACAGTAAATACTGAAAGGCCATGGCACTTATTAACATAACCATAGTGTATATATATATATATATAGTTGTATATTTCTCATACTCCTTTTAACGTGTATTGTAACAATCCAGAATCTTTGCCGATTACCAATAAATTCAGTTGTGCCCTTCCGTCAACGAATGATGTCTCACAACTACAATCAAATACGTTAACTCATTTTGTACTAAAATTAGAAGTTAAAGAAGAAAACAAAGTAAAAAAGTGTCACTGTAATTCAATATTTGTTCTAATATTTAATTACTTTAAAACGAAACGATAGCGCTCAGAGGAGCTATCTCTGTGGCATTAGTGCGACAATACACTGTCGGAAACATTGTCTAGTTTTTGACCTGAATGCTCTCTATCTATTGTAAGAAAAACATTCAGTTTTCCTGTCTTAAAGATTACAGACCAATCATGCGGTACAAATACACGGGTTTCATCGATTCCCTCGACTAACGGAATTAACCATTATTCATTACACAGGGATCAAACATCAATTTCTTTGTTAACACTCTAAGCAGTCTTTTTTCGTAATAATTCAGAAAATCTCCTTCACATTATGACGGTTTGTGGAACATATATCGCATTATGATGCATAATAAAAAGCACATATTAAGACACATTTAGTTTTTAATGATTGACCTCGCTGTATAATTTTGGAAACTCATTTAAAGAAGTTAAAGATCTGTTTCATCCGGAAAAAAAGCAAGAGTCGTAGATCATTCCTGAGAAGCTATCATTATATTAGTGAGTCCAATAGCTTGCAGATGTCGGTAGTACCTCAAGAAAATAGTTCCCGCAGTTTCACATGAGAAGAAAAGCATCATGGTACTTGATTAAAATTTTTGATTACTTTTAGACGATGAAATTACTAGTTAGCAGGCGATGCATCCTTGATCCTAATTAGAAACGAAGCATCCGATAATGACCCCCCACCACTTAGGTGAGAAAAATTGTAGAACAATTGATACATTGTCTCTGTCGCACACATCATCTTAGCTTTCTGTATGTTTAATAGTTTAGCTAAAACATTCAAATGTTCGTATTGTACTTTTGTAGGTTAGCAATGTAAATTAACTGTTATTGATTTATTGTAGTGTTAATCGACATTGAGGGTAAATACTGATTGTTTTTACATATAATGTTTCTTTCGATATCTTCAAAAATTCCAAACGTAATTGATACAAAATACGAGGTTTTTGGTTTCATTAAAATCTCAATATGAGTGGTTTCATGAAAGGATTTGGAGTACACATACAAATGACAAATGAAAATTCTTTCTTCTCAAATACATTAATTTTTATGTTCAAGTATACAAGACGAAAATTATAAGCACACTAAGAATTAAAGACGTTTCAGCGGGTTGCCACTGATTTTAATATTGACAATGTGTGTGTGTGTGTGTTTAATTCTGATTTATTTTCAGAAGAATGGCTTCTATTTTGGAAAATAAATATTTTAAGTTTGAAATTGGAATACTTTGTTAAGGATGGATGAAATGTTAATATACGAGGACAAGATAGTCATTTAGTTTATTTCATGAATACGAAATCGCAAGTACAGTGTCTGAGCTTTACCGTACTACTTCCCGGAGTCCTTATTTGTACGTACGCATCTATCAAGGGGTCGGAAATCAAATCTCACCATCGTGTTAAGGTGTTTGATTAAAAGCATTCCATTTTAGGCGTCTGATAATAGTAGACTTCCTATGAGAGCTATAATACTATTAGAGAAAGCTAAACTAATGGGCTGGCGAGTTCAGTCTGAAACTTGGGATAGGAATAACAGGACTCATCACAGAGCGGAAACACGTTTGTCTGTGACTGTACACAGAATAAACTTGTGTTTGCTAATGGACCCTATAAAGAAGTAACTTTCACACGCACTAAAAACGCATATGAAGTACATTCTAGGTTCTGTTTTTTTAATAAACGGTGTCGATAAGATCTTTAAACAAGAGAAGAATAATGTTCCTTCTTTTTTTGACAGCATCATATTCTAAAAATTGATACTTTTGTTTTAAAAAAGAAAAGAAGAAAGGTAAAACGATACTGTGTGTGTAGGTATTATTTTTTTTTAATTCTCTTCTATATTTTTTTTCTTTTTACAAAAATTAAAGTGAGCATTTTCTTTATGTATTTCACTAAAATGAATAAATAATATAAAAATGCCCAGAATCAACGTTATCAGCATGTATCAATAAATGAGTAAATGTGTGAAATATCACTTCACACATATGAACTTATTGTACGTATTTTATGACCTTCCTTGTCATAGAGGATTCGATTTACTTTGACGATGTTTGTTTCTTCGCCTATGCCTTGAAGATTATTAGTCACCTACACTCGATGACACCCGAAAGGTATTTCACTGAAGCAATGGGTACTCCTCCTGACCTTTTTATTATACAACATGCTACTGTTATACCCCCTTACTCATTGACAGGAACCCGTGACCGTACCAATTTCATCCATAATTTCTTGTACATCTTTTGCTAACTCTTTAGTGAATTTAAGGACTGTAAAGATTATTAAATGTTCCTAAGTAGCAGAGCAAATACTCTCACATATGTACGTCAAATGCTAGAAAATATGATACTTTACACGAATATTGCTTTCGATCGTATCAACTTCAAAAGCTAACATTACACGTGACGGGCGTATTAAATTCTGAGAGGTAAAAGTAATTTTTGAAGTAACAAAGAAATGAAGACAAGGTAGACCATAGTAAAATGTAATTCCTTTCAATCTATGGTTTGACAGCATGACACAGATGACAAAATGGGTTTCTATAGATATCTAGATTAATGACTAGGGTGTTTAAAGGTTGTGTCTTTAATATGTTCACCATTATATGTTGTAATAAACTTCATTAGATGTCGAGCTTTATCAGTGATCGTATAAAACCGTTGAACCAAATTATCTCAAACGATAAACATTAATTGATAAAGTTTTATGTTTCAACGTTAAAACATGATGATAAGCGTTCCA
Source organism: Solen grandis (assembly GCA_021229015.1). Lineage (NCBI taxonomy): Eukaryota > Metazoa > Mollusca > Bivalvia > Adapedonta > Solenidae > Solen > Solen grandis. The sequence goes on along the minus strand of JAIFHC010000082.1, from coordinate 34,840 downwards.
TTAGTGTAACAACTATCAGAACTGTTCTCTAAAAGTACATATCGATAATGACCTTAAAATCGTTTTCCCCAAAGAAATTTAGCTCGTCTGTACACAACTTTATCTATATGAGTTAAGGCTTATACAGATCGACATTCTTCGCATAATACATTGCATCCGCTAGGGTAGTATGACTTTAACTAATTTCCTTTTCGTCTAGTGAGGAACACACTTTTACAGATAGTGCTTATCACTCTCGTCGGTTCCTGGGAAATCCTCGCCAGAGCGGGGATCGCAATCTTCGGACTCAAAGTCATTGGCTACTACCACTTGGTGTGTCTTTGTTGGTCTCCCTGTTTCTAAATGAACTTGATGCAGCACTCATTTTGCCATGTCAACAACGAGCAAAATATATTCTCTTGAACCATTCAACATGCTATTCTACCAAATGATTTAAAACAAAGATTCTTTAAATATGAAAGGTCGAATAAACAAGTAACTGGTGTTGTATGCAACACATAAAGTCCCCTACCGGCTCCACCTTGACTCAGTATGGTAATCAATCCCATTTTTTGCCATATTTTCACTATTTCCGTTACCATAGCAACCACAATTTTAGTCGAAGAACAAAAATAAAATGACGTGCATAAACTACACATTGCCATCTAGACATATACCAAGTTTCATCAAGTTAGCTTGCTTGGTTATCGCGGGATCCCATTTTTTGCCATATTTTCACTATTTCCGTTACTTTAGCAACCACGTGCATAATCTACACATTGCCATCTAGTCATATAGCAAGTTTCATCAAGTTAGCTTGCTTAGTTATCGCAGGATCTCATTTTTTGCCATATTTTCACTATTTCCGTTACTATAGCAACCACAATTTTAGTCGAAGAACAAAAATAAAACGACGTGCATAATCTACACATTGGCATCTAGTCATAAACCAAGTTTCATCAAGTTAGCTTGCTTAGTTATTAAGTTATCGCGGGATCCAGATTTGAGCGGACGGACAGACGGACGGACAGACGGAGGGCAAACCTATAGTCCCCTCCGGTGTGAACACCGGTAGGGGACTAAAAAGCCACCTTAAATAATTTGTGCAGAAACATTTTCAAAACACTATTTTATACAAAAAGATCACGTCAGGACGCATATAAAACGTAAATAGTTGATTCCAGTCTCCAGGGGTGGGACTGATTTCGAGATATTATCTACATGTTTACTGAAATAATCATAATGATGCAAACGATTGCAGAATTGAATACGAATTAGTCATTGGTGCTGAATTCATGGTTTCCTTAAATGATACAAAGCAATACTCAAAACCAATTTAATATTACCTTATCTAAACCTAATATGACACCTTACAATGAGACCGTAAGAATGAAATTGTTGATCAGAATTTTGTTATTTTGCCATACTTCCTGACTAAATTATAAAAAAGCGACCCATTTAAATTGGGGTTTCCAGGAGTGTTGATCACATATATATGTATTTTTATAATCAAAGTCAGTTGGTCAAGTCTTGAAATTTTGCCATGACATTAAAGTGACTCAATTATATGATTTCATTTAGTCTTAAGTACTAAGGTTGTCAATATTATTCTGTTCCCACACACTTCAATGAAATAATCAGTTTTGAGTGTCAATACCAATGCACACAAGAGGAAGCGCGTTAAACAATCTGCAGCTGTTACCTTTAAGCTCATGTCTCCATATCGTGCTCTATTCGACGTTTTGGAACCACGTTTGATAACTTGTTTTTTATGTCAAGTTCCTTGAAGGTATGTAAATTTCTAACGTTTTCACATCCTTAGTTTGTGCTTGGACATTGAGTGTCTTAAAAAATGTGTATTAGAATCTTGTTTTCTACCCTGCAATGCACTGGAAGCCAGTAAAGGACTTCAGGCTATTAATTATTACGAAACAGCATTCGCATAAATATTAAGATCTGCTGACCTAATATTGCCATTTTATTTATAAGTAATATATAGTTCTATGTTCATCATTTATTGGCAAATGAATTCTGTTATTGTACAAAGAAATATCAAAGTGATAGCTGAAAAACAAGGTTTGTTCACTATTGTTATGGTTAGAGCTTATGTCCTAGTACAAAAGAAGTTTCCAAACAACAGACGCCTACAACGCCAGGCTAGTTACTGAGATTGATTACATCGAATAACTCAGTTGTACGCTTGCCTTTCCCTAGATTCAATTTAGGAGGTATTACTACGCCATTTAATTAAGTTGAAAGACTGATTATTTGTCTTCAATTGCTACTCTCCAAAGATTGATACACGTCCCGTGTGAGCAGAAACCACTGTGCGATTAATGATATGAACTTTTATGTTTATTTGGAATACGTTAATTGACAATATCAAGGAATCTAAATGATGTGAAAGCAGGTTTGTTTTGTTTCATTAAATTCATGTGGATTAATCTTGAACATCTGAGTTATGTATCACTCTGCATTTAATAAGGGCACAGGAAGACAGGGACATGCAGGGTTTAGATACTCTAATGCACCATCTCCAATTGAATAGCATCCATACGTGGGCTAGCTGCTTTGAGCCTGAGGGCTATGGGTTCAGACAATGTTGTTTTTTTCCCCTATATATTTATCTTTGACCATTATTTCTGTATCAGTCGTATCCGATTTAGAAAGAATAAAGTGTAATATATTTATTTTTATGATTTATATATTTATGTTCACGTATAAAAGTACAATGGCCTTTGAATTTAGGTACACGCTTCACTTACTGAATATTAAATTCTAAACACCGAGATAAAAGTTTATATTTACATATTCATTCAATAGAAAAGTGTTAAAAATCTTGAGGGAAGTCCCATGAATTGACATAGAGTATGATGCAGACAGTAATATTTTAAACATTTAGTGAAAAAAAAACTTTAAATGCGAGTATAGAACTAAGAACATGAATGATATAACAAATTTATCTCTTCTCTTCAATCTTGTTTCTGTATGATAAACCATGTTTGCAAATAACTTACACATTTCAAAATAAAGATTTTAGTCGTATTTGTTTTTTTTATGACAAGCCAGACATGCGTTTTAAAATAAAAACAAATAATGATGGAACAATCATTAAACCTTTACCTTTGTTTATCTTATACAATTATACTTTCGGTATATGATATCGTATTTTTTTACTTCTTGATATAACGCATTAGAGTCTTGGAACCTTAAAATGTCGTATAACTAGAATATGACATAAAAAAAGGACAGAAGTATAAAATGCAATTTAAGACAGAACACGCAACCTTACGAGTCGTTACAATAAACATTATCTTTTTACTGCAACACATTTTACAGCTGTAAGAATTGATGGATGGGTGGTTAGTTTATATTTTTTAATGCTCAGCCACATAGTAACGCTAAAGACTAACAAATGTTTATTGCCTACCATTATGATCAACTCGCTTAAGTCAAAATAATAAAATTCAGACAGCGTAAAACTATATGGAAATATCGAATATTTATTAATAGACTTGCTGATAAGCACGTCTGGCGATTATATAATTTGTTTGCTTCGTTGAAATCGTATGCGGTACGTTTCCTCTCCAGACATCTTGCCCTGCGATGTCTAACAGATGAAACATAAAACGACGACAAGACCGAGGCGAACGATCTTAATAAATGGGCTCCCGGACAGATTGGCATGAAATCAACGGCATGATAGATTCATTTTAAGCCATTAAAATATCAATTTTATTGTCTCTAGCGGCTAGTTGGCCTGAATCCAGTTTACAGAATGATGGAATTGAAACAATGTTTAGCATCATCTAATAATTTCTCGCAAACAACCTAAATGGCCCCTCTTCTAGTTTTACTACATCGTCGGGTTCTTTGAATCCGTTTTACTAAGTTTACATGACTGTCGATATTTTAGTCAAAGACTGCTGTAAAACGGCGTTTCGCTTACCTATTTTCCAATATGTTTCATGTCATGAAGTGAAATGGGATAGTTCAGTCAATAGTTTTATTCATGAGTTGACTGTTGAATCCATATAGTCATATAGAGTTATACAGAGGATTTCTGTGATAAATTCAAAATTTAATATTTATTAATAGTTTTCACTAACTAACGTTATAAACTACATATATTTTTTAGAATTAGAGACAGCATGTACAGTAAACATAAATATGTTGGTTTTAACTATAAATGGAAATACCTTAATGTGGCAATCTACCTGTAAAAAGAAAACAACATAGATCTATGGCAGAAAGCAATACTTAAATTCTGTATTCGGTAGGAATGCATTTCACCAGTCCTGTTTTACAAACAAATCAAGCGTATTTTAACGTAACTTATAATCTTAACGACGAATAATATTTATTAAAATATGGGAATATTTTATTGAAGAAACAACGATGGTGAAATTCGCCTCTAAGAATTAAAGTATTAGTGCTTAGTACGTTGGTGTAATTCGAGTCTGATGTTATAAATAATCAAAGAGTGCCTAATAGACGTGTGCATGAAGGATTCATCACGAGTTTGGTCTAAATTAAGTTCGTAGCATTTCAAGGCTTAACTTTTCTGAATCATTTAAATCTCCTTCCCTCAAAAATAATTACAAAGGTTGTTTTGTCAGCGATTTTCAGTTTCTCCTTCAAAAGCTTCATTGCTTTGATTTTATGAGGGAGTACTGACACACTGTCACGATTTGAAAAGGTCATTTCAGCATTTCGTGGAAAAACAAGTCTTTCATCTCATATCATCTGGATGTAATTCAAAGGTTTGGCGAAATGATATAAATAACCTTGATTTTCACACCAACAAACGAATTTGTTAAAGAAGCTCATTTACTTATCGATTAAAAGAGCATTCTCATGTATGAGAAGGCTGGTGATGCAAAAATTGTAAAAACACAACAACATTATTTACTTTTTTTTATTTTACATCGATTAAGAAACAAGTTTTTACAACTTAAAATTATCATTGTGATTCCCTCATTATTGTTCTAGTAACATTTCGGACATGCTGCATCTGACAGAAAGCTGAGATCAGGTCATATGCGGGTTTCTCAAATTTTTTAATGAATTGTGGGAAGGAACACCAGGCAATTTCGAACCACTGTGATCTGCATTTGGCTGCTTGTTCTGGTACTCTGCTTTGACTTTTAAACAAAATACATACCAGGACACAATTTATTATTATAAGCCCAATTATTATAATGGCCTTCAGAGTTCAGTTTGTTTGTTTGTTGGGTTTAAGGCCCCACCAACAGTATTTCAGTCATTTGGAGACAGATATAGTGCTGCCACACTGCAGAATCACGCCGCATATATGTGACATGATACCACACCCAGTCACATTATCCTGACACCGGGTCAACCAGTCCTGCAACTACCCTTATGCTGAGCGCCAAGCAAGGGAGCTCTAACAGTACCATTAGTACCATTTTTACGACTTTGCTATGTCGCAGCCAGAAATCGAACCCACGACCACCCGCTTCCGAGGCGGACGCTTTTTAACCACTCGGCCACCGGGTACGATAGTTCATTTTGTAATTAAGCAAATGTAGAAATCAACATAATTATTATATATAACTCTTCGAAATAAATCTGTATAAATACTTTTTATGCAATCTGTCCATATATAGACACAGTATTAACAACTTTTGCAAACATGCGCCAACAATTCTTGAAATCTCTATTCAAACGCTATGGTAAGGTCATTCAGCAGTACATTGGTACTTGGTTATCATTCGATCAAAAACACCTGGCGGTTAAGCAATGACTGGTTTTAAAAGGAAATCTTATTGAACGATGTGTCTTGTTCCAAACAATGTGATATATTGAACTAATAATACAGGCCGGGGCATTCCTAACCAATAAAACCAGACCAGGTCAGCGTTTTTCCAGACCTGATTTGTTTTCAAGAAATTACTTCATATAAATCAGAGCGTGTCTTTTAAACCATTCAATGAAAAAGTAAAGACGTAGAAAATGTATGTGTCAATGTCCATGATAAACATATTGTAGTTTGTCTGCTATTCGATGAGAACCATGGACTTTAATTAAAAGGTTGATGTGGATTTGTGTGTTTGAAAATGACTTTTTGGTTCCAATCTAGGCACGAACACGTGATAAACACATGTAGTCTAGCTGTTTGAGCCCGATTTATTTAGCACATGTTTGCGTCTGGTTGCTTGAATTCATACTTATCTGTACATTAAGCACCTTAATTGATGCAACCACATCCAACATTTGTTCGATATCTGCTTGCAGTTTAAAGCTGCTTCAACAGTAGTTCAGTATTTAAGTAGTTCATTATAAATGGAAAAGAAACCGATCGGCCAGGAAAGATACGGGTCGGTATCAAAATGTTGATGGTCTTTTTAAAGAATTTTTCAAATTGCTAATCAATGTTTCCTGTTGTCCACCTAAAGAATTCATTCTTGTGGAATGCTCGCTATTGTTAAGCTGCATAGAATGAGATAATGCAGACAGGATCGGCCTACCATACTTGGCACTTGGCATTTTCCTGTAATATGGTTGTGTAGTGATTAACTTAATTCTATGTAAATGGTCAGAAAGAATGTTTACTCAATATGTTAACGATGCGGCTGTTAGATCTAATTATGTAAACCACAGGATTGTATTCATTGAATAGCATTTTGTGTGCGAAATGTGTAAGAAATTTCTTAGATCCATACGCTACCATTGCCGTGTATTACAGAAATAAGAAAATCCTCGCCTATTGTAATATCGAGATATGTACATATAAATGCTTGACTGTTTATTCATTTTTATTGATAACTGAAAATCAATCGTTGGTATCTTGAAGGAATATAGAACAGAGATTTAATATCTATTTAAAAATATGTTCAATGCTGTTATTTTGCAGGGATATTAAAATTTGACCGGGAGGAATATGCCCCCTCCCTTTTTAAAACTGTTTTTACGCCACCCTTGCTTTGCCGTTAATTTATGAACATTGCTCTGATCTGATCATTTATGTTATACCATTTTTGCATGTCTTTGGCAATTTACTGTAATGTGGTTTAAATTGCAATTTGTCTCAAATAGTGGGTCTTCTACTGAATCCTTAGAGCCAAAAGGTGTGGTCCCAGACATACCATATACTGTTCAAAATATACTGTTAATTCATATTATTGTCAGTAAAACAAACCATGGAACTTAAGAGCAAAATATGATACTATTCATAATTTCAGTATGGTTGAATTGCTGTAAGTTTGACACAAGAAAGCAATAATAAAATAAATTATTATACGAAATGATAAGTTAATTTTGTAGATGGACTCACGGTCATTGATCTAGCAAAATTCCGTCAAGAAAATCGTATAAGCGTGGCTGGTTGTCTAGGCAGATGACAATTAGATAATACCATGTAATGCACCCCCCAACTGTTCATCAATTCCCAATACCACTTTATGATAATTAGGGTTAGAGACAGACGATGCCTTTTTGACCTTCAAAGAACACAACAACAAAAAACAACAAAAAAAGAAAGGAAAAAAAGTAAGAGTAGGAAAGACAATGTCGTCTCATTTCATCGTCTTTTGTTCAGTTTGTTTTAAGATGTGTGCTATATCCTTGCATAAGAAACTAACGCGGAAACTACATACAGTCTTTCGTGACATGTGAATACACTTCAAAGAAATGTCGAATATGGTAAAGAGGAAGAATATAATGCAAGTGATGGAACTTTATGATGACTGCAGCCAGAGTCATTCATGGTAGACGAATCATAACAAGCACGTGTAATGATATTAGCATTGCGAAGACAGACAGAATTGTGCTTCTTTTCAGAGTTGTCATTATTATTTATATTCTCCTGAATATTTCCGTCTTCTGGTTCTATGAGCCCTCTCCATGTAACCCCATCTCTGACAACTACCTATTTCCAATTCGTCTAAATAATAGCTTTAAAAGAACAGTCCCTACGAAGGAAAAACATGTATTTATTGAACCCAAATCGGCTACAACAGTAATAAAGAATACTTTATAGCCAATCTGAATTTCTTGTGTAGCAGAAGATTGTCTTCAATCGTGATTGAGTATGTCGTTTGTAAAAGGAGAACTTCGAAATTAACGTCGATAACACAGCTGTAGGATGGCCCTTAGTGTCCTAATGTTAAAAATGGAGGAAAAATGTGAACCGAATGTCTGAAACTGTCGAAAAATTCTTACGTTAGAATGAAACTGCCAATTGAGTGTCGGCGATTCTAGTGGTGCTGCAGGATAGCTCCCTGTAATTGCATATTAACTTAATGATCCTATTCGCCGATCCAGTGGTCTAGCAAGGCACATGATTTCTACTGTCCTCCAATAGCTGAGATAGTATAAAGACAATTTGATGCACAGCGCTGCTATTTAAGGACGATTCGCCTGATATATTGAAAATTGTTATACTCCAATTTTGAATCATTTGTTGTCCTTTGAATTCTCGGATTTCAATGACGTTATGTTCCATTTCATTTGTATGAAAGCGATCGATTTTCGTCATTTTATCATGGGATTTAAAGGACCATTTTATCTTATGATGATACACTTACCATAAAAAAGAAAATGTAAAATAACACTGACATTTACTTAAGCAAATGGTACATAATATGCAAATATCTGCTATGAAATAACAGTTATACACATTGAAAATGTGGATCAAATCTCGTCATTTGATATTAATCAGTTATGGATGTCAAAATACTCCCATTGTTTACATTTTGTATTGGCGAGTATCCGTAATCGGAAACAATTTGAATTTGATAGGCAGTCAACGAATTTTTTTCTGCTACGTCATCAATTTATGTACTCGCGATTCGTTAACGGAGACATACGGAAGGTGTATGGAAAACGTCAGACAATTATCGAAGATATGCGGAATATGCAAATCAGGCATTTTGTAATTAAACAATTAAATGATCTTGAGTGAAACATACTTTCTTATTTATGCATTGTAGTAATGTTGTTGTCAACGAGCATGTACAGGATGCATCTCTTAAAAAATCTGTAGCACACACTTTGAGTTTCTGTCCGAGGAATATACACTTTTCTTGGAAGAATAATGAACCTTCAACTATCATATAAATAATGAAAATAGAGTTTATCGTGTTTCGTATTGTGTAGGTAATGTAACATGAATGTTAACTCAATGATTTGCTTATTTCATAATAAATGAACACGTATTTGCTCTTTCTGTTTACATAAAATTAATGGGTTTGCTTCTTGGTTTTGTTTATATATATAAGTTCTATAATTAATCCCACGCATTGAGTAGAAAGTCTCTTAATTTTTCGGAAAATGGCCGTTATAGTAGCATCTAAAACAAAATGTAAACATAATTAACACTTTAACTAAAACAAACCGCTTCTATTCTTTGTAAATCGATGAAAATATTATATATAGTCGACTGTATATATCATTAACTTTATAAACATCCATCAGCTTGTGGGATCCCGTTTCTGTAATGCTCACAAAAATTTTCGAGAACAGTATGATGCGCATAATCGAACCAACTAAAGTAAAGTGCCACATTCATAAAGCAACACAAGAATATTAGCAAGTTAGTTTACTCCATGGTGCACTCTGTAATGAAGACAACATGTTCCCTTGATGGCGAGATTGTAGACAATGTTCATCTAACCATGAAAGACGATATTGCAGTTAAGCCTTGTTTGCAGTGAATTTGATCCGTCAGGTTTGGTAATCACGCCGTTTTCCGACATTTCACCTAAATTATGTTCAGCGGATTGACCAGCAAAAGATTCGGATTGCAAATGTTAACTGCTAGGATAAAGGCAGACTAAGCATGTAGGGAGGAATAGATTGAAATCGTTGAAACCCAACAAGTTTCACGTCGCAGAAAACTGCTGTTTCAAAACTACCACATGCGATGAAGTTTTATTCGGTAGATTTATTCAGGTTCATTTATAAGAATTTTATGCGGATATAATCTACTTTCGTTTATCTTTTTCTTCTACCAGAACCCAAGCTTTCTCGAAGAAATGCTGTGTTAAAGTAAAATGTAGTAATCATATCCTACAAAATTACAGATGAAGTCTTAGCTCGTGCTATAACGAATATCATGTACGCATCCTCCTTCGAAATCAAATAAAAAAAATAGACATTATATGAGGCCAAATAATACTTAAATGCTCTGTCTTCAATATTAAGCGTCATGCGTCTATATCGTTTGTGCACTTCAGAAGTCACTTAAATTTCTAGCCAATCAAAAACACTGAAAATTAAAATTTATGCAGGGATTTATTCCAATAGGACACTTTTTCTGCTTGGTATTTTACCATGTACAAAACAAATCTACCTATTTGAAAAAAAAAATCAAGTGTTTCACAAATTTAAGGTGACTTCTAAGTCGGGTAGAATCTATTGAGACATTTCTCAAGACAATATAAGCCTGCACTAGCTTCGCTTTTGTCTGTAGAAACTCTATCCTATACATAGGAATCGTATCTTTGCAATTCTTAAATATTTCATGATTGTTACTCGGCAGACAATTATTCAAATTCCCGTCAGTAATAAACGACTCTGAACTAGTCATTTATCTGTTTTGAGCTACTGATGATGTTTTACATCCGTTAGGAATTGGATGATCTACAGAAGGCAGATGATAATGGTCGCCTTCTATATGGTAAGCAATGTGTATTGGGTTTAACGGCCAACAATTTAGAGGCGCTCTGCATATAAGGACAGATCAAGGACTCAGGATAATGTGACTGGGTGTGGTATCATGATACATGTCTACGGCGTGATATTTCAGTGTGACAGCACTTTTTCTGTCTCAAGTAGACTTAGTTTCAAAATGATTGAAATAATGTTCGGTGAGACATTAAATCAAACAAGCAAACAAACATTTACAGTCTATGTTTACTTTTGGGGGTCCCGAAATTATGTGTCCAGAATACTGAACAATTATGTACCCATTTATGGATATGCGTCGGTCGATTTTTGCGAGATTCGGAATTTACTTAATGTTGATAATAACAAATTTAAAACCATAATTATTTGAATAAAAGTTACTCTTTTCATTGTACTGTAGTTGTTCTTTTTATTCAATCGAAGAATACAGGGAATCAAAGCAATGCACATAGGATGGAAAAGAAACCTGTTAAAAGGGCTGCGATAAAAAAGACAACTTCGTCTTACCATATCAAAATTCAACTGCGTCTTACCATTTTGTTAAAATCATTGTTTAATTGAAACAATTGTCTGCTTCAAATGTGACTTTGACACGAATCTGTATTTGATAACTTGTATTTAGCAAAAACATGAGTATTAATACAATTTGAGAAATAAATCGCTGGATACAGCAATTTCAACTGCGTCGTATCTGTCAGATGTTTCGCAAATTCTTCTCCGTTCGCTATAAATTTTGTTTTTCAAAATGGATTTTCAAGTTGCATACATCATATGAAGCGGAACAATTAGGAGTGTGTTCATATATGTATCTCGTTATCATGCATTTCCTACAGAAAGAGTAATGAACAAAAATATACCTGTTGCTTTCCAAGATGGCGGATTTTGTTTGCAAAATGACTGGTACGACGCAGTTTTGATTCCTAACCCTGATATAACAATCGTCTGAAAATCTCAATTGCATATTATTTTCCACACCGCCGAATATCCTTTTCTGCGTAAGCTGTATAAAATTGATTTTGACCTATTTCGTGAACCAATGAAATATTGGTTAACAACCGAAGAATTCGGAAAAGCACTCGTTTCATTGGTTTGCATAAATTATTTTAGAATATTCCATCGTAATATAGGAGTTTCAGGGTTCATATTTTTCTGCATGATTGTCAAATAACAATTCAATCTACCTATTTAAACATAAAAAACATTAGGTTGACAAAATCAAACATAAAAACTAAAAAATATTTCATTGGTTCACGAAATAGGTCAAAATCCATTTTATACAGCTTACGCAGAAAAAATAAACAGTTGTGAGTCTTTAGAAAACAAAGCTAACCTTGATAGTGGACTCGTCCCTCTAAGTCACAAAACTTGCAGTGAACATAAGCCATACAGTGAAATGATATTAGGTTTTTATATTATAAGTTTTTGGCTTAAATAATTGGAGCTGGAATAATTGTTAAGACATTTTTTTGATATTTGATATTCAGTTTTGTTATTTTATTTATCTACAAGGTGGTAATTATTAAATATTTATATTTTCTTGAATTACCTCCCTTTAATTTATTCTTATCCCAGTGGAAATATATAATCTTCCACATACAATATATATTTTTGTGTGTCTGTTCAAGACCAAAGTTAATTCTGCTAATACGTGCATCCATAACACTTCCTTTCATTCTTACGTTAACTGGTGAAATGTAAGATTTGAAGTGGCGAACCTGCTGGGCTGATAGCATTTGGAGAAATACGTTAAATATTTTAGGTAAGATTATTACTGCATCAAGAGAGCGTTGTGCTATCTGGTGTGGTGTAAGTTAGTAGGATTTAAAGATATTTCTTGAACCTCAGACTTTAAAATATAAAAGAAAAGACTGGGCTGACATGTTAAATTTCGTTTTGACTAATAGGATAATTTTGTATTCAGTATTAAGTTATGGAGTTAAATCCGTTGTTTTTTATCTTTGATTCTAAAACTAATTAACGTTAATAATTTGAGACAATCATCATTGTTACAATCGTTCGTAAATACGCTTTGTATATATTTCATAGCTTAATTTTAATTTATCTAATCATACAACCAGGAGAGTCACAAGGAAAATTTAGTTTCACATATCTATAGTTTTTCAGACTGCTCGTGTACACGTTACAACAGCATCAGCCTCCGTTTGCGCAGTTGGTTAAGTGCTCGTCTGCTGAACTAGAGGCCCCAAAATCAAATCCCACAAAATGAATTCATTAATGTTTCGCTTATATTACATTTTTATCTTTTCCTTTTCACTTCCTAGTATATTACATCTCATATATTAAGCGAAAAATACGTTTTGCAGCATTATATTAAAACCACAGACCATTTAAATCTTGCCAACATTATTATATTAAATATATTATATTGTAACACTTTTATTTTCTTTAATAATTGTTTTTTATTTTTACGCCGAATATCATTTTTAAAGATATTTCTTGTTCTTTCTTTCGTGTGTTTGAAATTCCCCATGCGAAGCCTCATTTAAATGACGTAACGTCATTTTTAATGATGAGACGTCATTTCTTATTTTTAACCCGGTTCAGCCAACACGACGGTTTTTTCACCATTTCGTCGACTAAGTTAGAAATACTTCAGACACTTTTAATTGTATCTAATCTACCACGCTGAAATATAAAATTTATCATTCATTAATGTCTCAGTCTTTTTATAAAAAACATTGAAAAAAAATCTAATCTTCATTGGATACTTGGGGCCACAAAAGATTTGATTTCCGTCTTTACTGATATTTGATATAACCCGGACATCCCAAAATGGCTTTCTAACGTCCCTTGTCTCACGAACACTAGTAAGAAAGAACCGATATACATTGTATACGTGATCTCTCTTTCAACCAAGATATAATGGCTAGGTCGTTAATGGCACAAGAATGGTGTATTTGATATAAGCTTACAGACTTTTCGTCGTCTAAGTTAGACCTACGAATGACACAGCTGAAGAATCTAACATCACATTGAAATGATAGCAAAGTGCAAGAATTAATTTAAAGATTGGACGTAGGGATATTTTGACAGCTCTGATGTAAATGAATATGTTCACCCCTTAAGAGCGCCCAGAAATATAAAAGGCTCTTTCCGATATTTACTCTCCGTATCACCATTGATTTTCTTAGTTGTTCGTTCGGAAAATGCAATGTCAATTACCTACAACTCCTTTGTTCTCTTTGATTTTTCAGTTCTAACAAAGGTATAGCCCCGCCATGTTATTTACGGTTTTGTGTATTTTTTGTATTAAATATATTCTTGGTTAGTGTTTCTACGCATTCTCTTGAAACTTAAAGTTACAAATGTAATTTCTTAAGTATGTTATAAGCACACTGAATAATAAAATTTTCTTTCACGAGTACTTTTATAAAAGTATGCTCTAAAGATATTCAAATATTAACCTTACTATGAAAAGTTTATAAAGTTACTTCTGGTGGTATGTCTTACGAATCAATGTTACATAGTATCTAATAACTTCAGACTTACAATTGTGTAACTCATCGCTATCACCGGTAGATTTATTCAAATTCTTGTTTTCAAACTTGATATAAAAACTATAATGTTTGCTTTAAAAACTACACGTAAATGTTTTTTTCGAGCTTCAAAGTAACAGCAACGTACTTTGAGGTATATTTAGAGTTTCAATTCAATTTGCGTTTCCTCGAAACAAAGTACATGTCCCATTCAAAAAATTAGAGAACATACTACTTCAAAATGAAACTCTGCATCACCAGACCAATCTTGTGGCCGCTATATTGCAAGTTCCCACCGTTTCCACGGCTGCTTTCCTTGTCGTTTTGATTAGTCTACCATGTTGCCGATATATTTGTCGAAGATAACACTTTTGGGATCAGGGGATATTGTCAATATTTTAGGCCAAGAAACGAATTAGAAATTCAAGCCCGTGTGATATAGAGCGAACAGAAAGTAACAAGAAGTCATTAATATATAACTTTGGCAAATGATAGGAAATAAAGTTCAAATTTATTACAAGCTTTTGGAATAGGATATATATCAACTGGAAGAACGCATTATTTAATGATTATATACAATACAATTCACAAAAGTATCAGCGGAAAAGATGTATTATATTTATTTTGTACAAATTAAAAAAATATGGGTAACCACGTTTTTCTTTTCCCGAAATAGGTACAGCAGAGAAACAGATCCATCCCCAGTTGACCTTATTCTATCAATGATAGCATATAATTGCACATGTAGATAAATACAGCTATTTCTTGTATAATGAAACACCTATGGACATTAATATGTACTATGCATAATGGCCCTGGCTCATGAAAATTTTCGTTTGTATGTTTGCTGGGTTTAGAGTCCCACCGACATATATCAGTCAATTTGAGACTATGTTTAGTAATGCAACACGGCAGTATCACTCTGTAGATATTTGGCATGATACCACACCCAGTCACATTATCCTGATACTGGGTAAACCAGTCCTGGATCTACCCTAATATGCTGAGCACCAAGCAAGGGAGTTATGCCAGTACCGTTTTAACGACTTTGGTATGTCGCGGCCAGGGATCGAACCCACGATCATGAAAAGTGTATATTAATGCATGTTTTAGCAACAAAGGAAAGAAAACTATAAGGTATTTCAAAAGTATTTGTTTCTTCCGAGAGTTAAAATACTAAACAAAAATAAAAAATAGAAATGATAAAAGATGAAATTTTTATTCGCAGAAATATATCAAAGCATTAAGGTGCAGGGTAAAAAAAAGAGTCTTATTTATGTCTAAACCTTAAACTATTGGATCAAAACTGTAAACTATAGCTACAAAAACTTGAACCCAAATGCTGAGTTTATAAGAATTTTTTACGGGTTTGAGGATTAACTTAATTGTCTACTGTAAATTTGCTGGAATGTCTCCAAAACATGACAATCAATTTATCAAACGAAGAAATCGAACATGGTTACATTCTATTGTTGCAAGTTATTTCAGAAATATTGATGTTAAATTACATTTATTAGAAAAATCTAAAACCGGAAGTGGTAATTCGAATTGATGGGGTTAATATGCCGCATATCAAATTGAAGAATTTAAAGCTAAATCGTATAATTTTATGGCAGTTTAATATCGGTATTACTCTTGTTTAATTGCATATTGATATTCGAGTTTTTGTTCAAATTCTCTTTTTAATGAAAGATCACCTGCTTCTTTGTATGCCAGTGATGATTAAATATGGCAAAACTAAGCTTGGAATTAAAGGGGTATATCTAAGCAATAGAGTATATCTAACAAACCATATACCGCACATATAATGATCGAACTGTCTCCTTGACATTCTGTATTATTATAACTTACTCACGTGTTTTACTATATAGTTGATTGTAACGTCAGAGGGTAATATGTCGTCATGTCACCCCCTAGACATTACGTTTCGCCCTCTTGACATAACGAACTATCCCTCTCGCACAAGCGCATGCCGGCATTTAGCATCATCCGCGGTTACCTCCCTTGCTGAACCGCTTATTAAAATCTACTCATTAATTGTTATGATTAAAATATCTGTCTTAACTTAATTTTTTGAAGTCTTTGTGTGGCTTTAAATAAGTTTTTAAATCAAATACCACATTCATCAGAGGGCGATAGAACAAAATGTTCACCTAAAGACTCGGATAACATTATTTGTTTTTGGTCAACATTCTGTTCTACGAAGGGTGTGATATCTATATACTGTAACACATTGATGGCCGAAACGAGATCGACCTCGAATAAAGCACGACACTCGAAAAATCGTTCCGTGGAGTATATGTTAAAACGTGACCGCCACTATGAACGTAGTTTGTTTGCTTTAATAAAGAAGTTAAATTGTATCTCAAAGTGTTGTCTTTTAAAATCTGCACGGAATCATGGTAGCTTAATTTTATTGATTACTTTGAAAATAAATTATTCAAGAAAAATAAGAAAGAAAAAAAAATGTGGAATTTATGGAAACCCGCTTTTTTATTTTATGATGAAGTATTTTATTGTGATCGTTTTTAAGCCGATTCGTTTTATTGGCAATTTTCTGCAATCATTTCTCATTAATGAAATAATACGATTAGCATCGAGAGAGTCTCAGCAAAAACATTTCGGAAAAAAATCATAATCAAAGTAATCTTGAAGCAAGTCACGTTTTAAGTTGATTACAATCAGACAAAATTAATAAAATTAACTTATTGATATGAAGATACAACTTTATTATATGCATTTTTGTTTTCATTTTCATTAAACTAAATCTTAAACCCCTTGTCCTTTATTAATAAACGCACAATGCATTGAAGGGAATAGAGATTATCATAAAGATACACGATATTAATAATCTGAAAATCATTCCCATAATATTAACTTCACAAAAGATGTTTTCGCATTACGGCTCGCCTGGACATACAGCTATAATAAATCTGATCTGATTAAATTTTACTATTCACTGTCAGTTCTTTATTACACAATTCAGACCTTATTCTACAGCAAAGAACAAAAACCACCTGATTTACTCTTCTGTATATGTTCTCCACCAAGCATGGCAGCTGCCACTTGTTTTACTCCCCGGTAGATGTTCTCGCCCAGCATGGCAGCTATACCACTCGCTTTACTCCCGTTAGATGTTCTCGCCCAGCATGGCAGCTATACTACTCGCTTTACTCCCCGGTAGATGTTCTCGCCCAGCATGGCAGTTATACCACTTGCTTTACTCCCGTTAGATGTTCTCGCCCAGCATGGCAGTTACCACGTGTTTAACACCACTTTATATGTTCTACGTCCAGCATGGCAGATACAACGTGTTTTACTCCCCTTTATATACTCTCCGCCAAGCATGGCATCTGCCACGTGTTTTAATCAAATTTATAACGTTTTTTACTCCGCCTAACATGGAAGCTATACCACGTTTTACACCCCATTAGATGTTCTCGTCCAGCAAGGAAGCTACCACGTAATTTATTATTCCACTTTATATGTTCTCCGCCGCTACCATGTCTTTTAATCGCATTCCTTAGGCCGAGCATCCGTGTGAAAACAAACAAAAAACAAACATTTTAATTCCCTTGGTAATATGTTCTCCGCCCAGAATTGGAGCATCCCTATATGATATATTCTGCCCTAGTATGATTCAAGCACGTGTTAATAAAATTTGATTATTATCAATAATTAGAAAAATATATAGCTAACCGGTACATCTGGATGATAATTGCCCCGGCTATGCAATAATCAGTTTAGACGGAGCAACACACTCCGATGGCCCGATAGGTCTTTCTATACATTACACATATTCCATAAAGCACTATTAGAATATTTCGATGTAGCTGTATGAAATTGATTTTGACCTACTTATTCAATCAATCAAATGTTGGTATGCTAATGAAGCCAGTGTAAATGGACCTATTCGACTGAGACTTTCTGTTAAAAACGAAAGGTGGGCAATGCTAGATGCGCAAAGAAAAAAGTTACTCAAAGAAAAAAAGCCTAGTCAAATATATCAATAACCATTTTCACAAAGATATTAAAAACATAAAATTGTGAATAAGGATTTCATTCACCTTGTCCATTGCGATAATTTTTCATTTTTTCTGTTACAGGGAACCCAACTAATCCAGCTAAAATGATAAAAATGGCAATGCATGCAATTTCTTTCAAAACATGTTCCATTTTTATTTAATAATGACTAGACAGAACATTTTCAAGTCCTGTTTGAACGAGGATGCTAAATAGTTAAATTTACAACTTAAAGAGTTCTGTTTAGCTAAAATATACGATGAGTTGTTTGAATAAGTGTATATTCTTCATTTAGAGATTATCAACGGAGAATTTTCTTCGCCGTGTTAGTACGTCTCCCTGACGTCACAATCTTATCACTCCACCAGTCGAATGAAAAATTGTAAGTAGCAAAAAAAAAAATGCCAGGTTTCTTTTTCAGTTTAAACAAGAAAAGTAACACAGTAATGAAAGTTTAACACTTCCATATCCATTTAGGAATGCTGGTTTTGGCAATATGATTTAAAACAACTAAATAAAAACCATGCGTATGCCTATTTTTAGACCACAATTTGTAACAGTGGACTCGGCCTTCAGGGGAGGTAACTACTGCGGAGAAGTTGTTTTTATTGTGCAGATCTGAAAACAGTAATCGGATTTACGCGATCTTCGCTTGGTTACATACGAATTTTCTTTACTTCTAAAAAATCAGCAAGTGCATAATATTTAATGGAAGTTGGTAGATTTAGCTATTTTAAATTAGTAAATTAAATCCGTTTTGTTATATAGTCTTGACAATACCTCCAATAATATTGTATTCATAAACATTTTTGCTAACATAAAAGTTTTAATCATAATCTGTTTTATATGTTACAATTGACAATTATTTAGCTACGCCGAATATCTTTTCTAGAGATATTTCTTGTTTCAAGTAGAACACAGTCATGAAAAAATTCGTATTCTTGAATTATGAACTTATATTTTTAATATGCAGAACTTTTACAGAATTTTACAAAATTAGGGCCAAACATTGTATTAACACCGTTTAAAATACCCAATATATTAACAAAAGCATGGACATATTCAAAAATTAAAATGACGTCATTTTTCCTAAAATATTAATTTTCAAGGGTGTTTATCATGATAATTGCCCAACTTAAAGCAAGGCTAAATCAAGATGAACAGTTTCTTATATGAACAATGCGGATAATTGATTTATCAAAACATAGTTGAATACTTTATTTAGTAAGAAAGGTATCATATCTTTTTACCTTCCTGAATTATATGTTTCGCCTAGCATGAGAACAGTTGCGAGTATACATATGACTTTTCTCTAATTCCCAAAATTTAAATAATATTCTTTCTTAATGTAAGGTAATAAGCAAGCTTAAAACAGTAAAAAAGATATAAATGAAATAGAGCTCTTGACATTAATCAAGTAAGTCTGTCTATACAATTAGAATAAAACATACAATGTACCAAGAATTTCAAAATGTAAGCAAATAAATATTTTACCAAAGCTATCCGTTTCAAATGAAATGAAAGTATTTGAAACTTTCATCGTAACGGAGAACAGAGAGACAATTAAATAGTTTGCTAAAGGCCCTTCCCTCAAAATTTTATAAATATCCATATATATTGTACCAACAGCTTTGTTAGGTAGTTAGTCATTTTAATCCCCAATGACTTTCTTATGATAAGAATATCAGCTGTAAAACGCTCTTTAAGTTTTTGCTTGGATGTGAAAATCATGCATTTGTTAATTAATATTTTGTAAACGACAAATCGGACACTTCATACGTTTAATATGAATGGCATCATCCGATATAGAATTAAGGTAATTCTACAGTCAATAAATTGTAATCATGGTCAACCAAGTGATCGTGGGAATTATATAGTAAATGCAAGCCTTTATAGGCATTGATCAAAAGAGCTTATACTCCAAGCCAATTGATGCTTTCATCTACACTGAATTCTTTATAAGCACTTGAGGAACCATGGTTAACATTTGATGATCGATGGATTACTTTATAACAACTGATAACTCATTGAAAGAACGAGCCAAATTCCCATTTCTCTGTGCAACATTAGATCACACATGTAGTTGTATTTTCAATATATGATGTCCGACCGCAAGACATATTCAAGCTATTTTTAAGCTATTCAAGTTATATTGTGTGTTGGAGGCAGATCACAGATGTCTTTAGCTTTCCTGCACCGTTGCCGTCCCATAATAAACGATACAATGGAAGCGTTTAACTCAATAAATATTCCGGAGAACCCAAGTCTGTGCCATAATGTCCTTATTACTTGAAGTGATTATTAAAGTCTGTATTAGTGCGAACCACTTAAAGGAACAATCAAACTCATATCTTTCAACAGTTGATTGCCATGTTGCCATGAATGGGGAACATTAAGTGAAAAGTAAATCCGTTTATCTTGCTTGGCACCACTCTCTGCAAGACGCGGCCCATGCCTAACGAGCCACATTCAAGAGTCGACTAGAATCTCACAAAAGTAACAATATTTAGGCAATCGCCTTGCCGGTCTCGTTTACTTTCGAGGACACAGAGCTTCAAATAAGTTCAATATGTATTATATATGGAAGCTCGTATGCGTACATATGGGACAATGTATATACTTTGACATCTTGACAAATGTACGTATATAACACATTCAGATATAAACTGTTATCACGAACAATGTTGGATGTTGATTTTGCTGCCCATCTGAATATCAATGTGTATTATAGGATATATTAACGTTAATATATAGTATATTTAAGTATGCTATCTCGGAATACATTCTTGAAAGAGAACAGATCAGAACATACAATCCATTTGGATTTTTGGATTTTAATTGTAATGACTCATCGCCATTATATTCAACCTTTTCCCCAGTACATCTTTGAAGTTAAGAGAAACTCGTCTGAAGAAAAGAAAAATATGATTTACTCGGTATGTTAGACTCTACCTAACAAGCTGAACGTATATCCCTTGAAAATAACTATCTGACATGGTATTCGGGTAACTAGGTCTATCGACGTAACAATGAATACTGTCTTAATATCTCTTGGTACCATCTAGACCATGTCAGTTATTAATGAGTCTTTCAGGGAAATCAACAGCCATTGTCAGTAGCGAAAGTTCCCAACGCATAACAAAAATGGTTATATTTATAGAACTCATGTCAAATGGAATCCAAATCTAGCAGTAAAAAGTAATTCAATCTGCCAGGGTTTCGATTCCGCCTATATTTACCATATTGCAGATAGATATGCAGCACTTAACACCGTGATTAATGGGTTATATGTTCGCCTAGGAACTGCTGTCTGACAAATGACGGCATCAAAATATATCAAAGCAATGTATCAACCCCTCGTATATGGATTCAGTGTGATGAATTAGTCTAATGTCATGGACGTTCGAGATGGTGTATGCTTTTAAGTTTCGGCTGACATCATAGTCGTATTTGCCGCGCCAGTGTAAACGCCTGGTGTCAGTTTGAACGTTTATAACCGTGGCTAAATTTGGTGAAAAATTCCCGAAAACCGAGTAAGACACAAGTGTTTGGGAACGAGGTATTGATATCAGAAGACATTTTATATTCCATAGCAATGTGACAGTATCACGAAATATTTATTACGACAATTCAAAGATCTGAGAGATCAGACCGTCTTCCTGATATGACTGCTTAAAAGAAACGTATAAAATAACATTAACTGAAATTCTTTTCAGACTGTTTGGTATACACAGACATAATAATTTTCTTCGAATGGATCTTAAAAAAAATAGCAAACAATAATTTCGAGAAAAATCATCCCCAAAATAACCCCAAACAAAATAAACAAGACACACAAAAGGCAAAAAAGAACCAAAAAAAAAAAAAAACATGAATAAAATGATCCGTGATGTGTATTCTTCAATTTAAGTATCTTGAAATACATGTATTCGGAAATAATTTTTATACTTAGTATGTCTCAAGACTGCATTTTGCTCCACCGCTCCGTGTTGCATGATTATTACCAAGTATGTTGAAAACATGCAAAAACACGTGTATTGATATAATCACTAGTATTCATAGAAAAGAATCATAATAGTGTAAAAGTTAAAAAGGAAAGTTTTTGTTTATACTGTAAAAACGTTCATTTTACACATTTTCCAAATGTTTGGCTTATATTTCAAAATTCCTTTTTATGTTTCCTGATGTTGCCAGAGCTTATTAATAAACATTATTGTGGGATACTTTGAATTATCTCTAGCATTGTTTACAACAATCTATTTTAGTTCGTCTGGTTTTGCAAATAAAAGATAACCTTAATGTCGTCTGTTTTAGTTTCCGAACGACACTTGAAATGTTATTACACAATAAATGTCTGTCGCAATCAATTGTATTTCTCACCTCCCCTGTACCTAACCTAGAACTTGTACTTGACATTCCGTTCGACATATCTGACCTGAAGAAAATAATAGATGCATGTAGTTTTAACTTTACCGATATTTAGATATAATTTCATCATTAAAATAATCGGGCACAAATGGATCTTACTCACGTTTTTTTTTTTTTTTTTTTTTTAATATGATGATTTCTAACTTTTAAACATAGAAGTCAGACTATTTATACTTGATTATTTAAGACCTTAAAATGTTTGAAACATTGAAAAAAAAAAAAACATTTTACATTGAAAAATACCAGTGATACCATCGTCGGAACCCACATTCGCACAATACGCTTCGCTTCTTAATCGACCGTGGGTTATTTGATTAGCAAAACTTCTTACTCATGAATTATTAATTAAGCATTTCATCTGATCCGTGAGGAAGACAGTATGGATCATTTGACCACTGAAACGACCCTGTATGCCCATGTAACACTCTAACATTTTACAGGAACATATTAAAAATACCAATAATTCCTGAAACGCAAAAATTGTGAGCGTATGAACCCAAAATTTGTCTTTGATGAACGTACGAATAGCGTATGGATAGTAAACGTGCACCGTATGCGAGAGTATGTAAGCGCATGTCAACTTATTTCACGTCATTGTAGCGTATATCAGCGTATGAACGCCTATTCTAGCGTGTAAGTAACGTTTGGATAACGCATGTGAGCGTATGAGTAACGTATGCGTAGTGTATCAGCTAAGGTCAACTACAACTGATAAATGTATGAAACGAGACCTTAAATTGTAAAACTAGAAACGTTTTCGCGCTTCTACGTTAGCGGCTTACGCGACTATAGCGTCACGGCGAACTTTTAATTGTCGTAAATTTATATTCGTAGCTTTAATATCGCGAACAATTTGTCGTCCTGAAAGCTTAAAAACGTTTTCCACACTCACGCAAATATCAACCTACAAAAGCAATTAGAGTTTTCACCTTAAAGTAGAAAAGCTACTAATTACATGCCAAAGTCAGTCTTCATTGAGCACAGCACTCACATGTACTTATATAATATATATATATATATATAAGAAAAAAAAAAGAAACAAACGTAAAATAATGAACTCTATGTAACGGCAATTGGGAAATATCATTTAAGACATCGCTATGGTACATGTATTTCTTGAATGGAAGGGGAAAAGGTTAAATAAAAAAGCGGAACGTGCCTTTAGCGAACTTTTGTGCCACAAGCCTCAATTAAATGAATTGTTGGATAATAACTAATTATTGCAAATTAGAATTTTCTGAAAATGTGTAAAAAATATGATTAACACTGTAAACTAAATCTTTAGGAATTCATGCATATCGTGTTACAACCTTAATTGGAGTAAACAACTGCCGCGTTAACATTTATACAAAATTCTAGTTTTATTCAAAGTCCTGAACATTGACCACGAATGAAACGGGTCAGTATATATTTCGTGTACAAGCGTAAGAACTTCTCAAAGGTAGAAAGATTACTGTTAACAAAGAAAGACAGAGTTAATTACAACCACGATATATTTGACAGATCAGTAGTTATATATGCATGGCGACACGATTTATCTTTAACGGAATTCTCCGGATATAGAAAGGTGCGGTCTTAAATAGTCGCAAAAATGCCTAATATTACCGTCGATAAGTCACGAACATTTGTACTCGCAAACTTAAATAGGTTTACACTATAAAAATGTTTCACCTCCCTTAAATTGCTTGCCTTTTCATTAGTTGAATCCAAGTAGGTTCAGTTAGAATTCATATAAGGTCATGGCTTCAAAAAAATATTCTCATTAATTGTCCTAAATAAATTTGTATGCTATTCCGTTTAAGTCGTCTTAGTATACCTTACACAAACGCGAGATACATCCAGGTGCTGAACGATTAATCAAGCATTGAATATGTGCGCAAAGTCCTTCGTGAGATACGAAGGAATTAATAATGAATGAGTATATCCTGGCAGAGCCATAATCCCCGACGAGCAGTAGTAATCGACAGTAGCAAGCAAGCCATCCTCCTAGATTGAAGTGCATCGTACATGTTTCCCGGTGATCAATCGAGCGTACCTAGTTTAAATTACAACTCCCACAGAACGGCTTCCATTTCACATACCCCAAAGCTCAGCTGGAGATGTTAGATGATTAAAAAACATGAAGAATAGTGTTATAATAAGCTACTTTCATCATCTTATAGATGGTATTTCTTGTTAGAGGACACCTCGCTGAGTAGATAATTTCTTCGGTTTCTAAGGTTTTGTCATATTTAGACTGGAGATGGCCACCAGTCTTACGTAACCGAAAATCAAAAGCAGGCTTTCTTAATTTGCTTAACTACCACAGTCATTTTAACCGTTTTGTACCGCGTATCAATGTCTTGCGATTGTGTACATCAGGTAATGGCCTCCTAAGGTATAAATGGAACATTATAAAACAAATCAAAGCGCTCAAGACACTGGGGGACTGTCGGCAGCTGACTCATTATAAGTGAGTAGAATTGCGGAAAAGGTGTCATATGGAATCACATGACCTATCATGTATTGCTACATGTATAGCTTATTTAGCATGTACATCCTACCGACAGTCTTTCAGCGCATTTTGCGCTTTGATTAAAGTGGTTACAATATATACATGAATTTGATTTGTTTTACTGTAACAGGCGTTTGGGCACTTTATCTCACTCATTTGGAAATGCAATTCAAAAACAACATCAAATTCATTACTTAAAAAATGTGAAGCCACCCATGAGAATGTGTAGTCTTCAAGTTCTCGTTATTGCAAAAAGTTCCATTAACCAATTATACCGGTATTGCTATAAATGCCCTCAATCAACTGATCTGATGAGTTCTTGTTTGTATTTGATATCGGTAGAGTTAAAACGTCAAAACAACATTCATACACGCAAGGAATTAGCTTATCTCTTCAAACAAGGCACATACTTGTCTTTTCATCTCTCTCTTTCTTTTATGTTTCTCTTTTCGTTGCTTGTGTTCAGGCGCTTGTTAAATTAGTGAAGATTTCAATTATTGCGATGTAAATGATAGTATTATCACTTACGTTGTTAAGGGTATAAATTCCTGTACACAATATGGCTTACCTAACATACTTACCACTGATGCCAGGCTTCTGATCTGCCAAAAACAATTAATATTTTTTTCCAAAAAATACATAATGTCAGCGATTAACATTAATACCGCAGCCGTCAAATACTTGGAATGTTCATGGAAACTATTAACAAAGTATAATTAGAACCCGAAATCAAAGAATCTATATTTTCTTGTATACTCAGACTGTTTGTATTTGTTTCAAATACATTAGACCGGCTGGGAAACGGGAGTGATTGCTTAATGCAAGCCACAGTTCACTTGGTTTGTCAATTGTTATGAACAATTTAAATCTTATGGCCAGCCGTGACGCAATTTTGCTGGGCGAATAATGTTCTTATGTATTGGAGACTGTGCAAGAAATTGTTAATTCAAAACCCGTCGTCTTGTATACGTCTCAGATGTCACAGTGCTACGACAGAGAGTTGATTGATATTGTTCCTTGACTCGAATGACTTATAGATTTCTCGGTACCACGAATCTATCAAGCGCCCAAGAATATATAAGCAAATACTATAGTATATAACCTTCTCTTATACTCCTTTTTGTAGAGACTAACATTTTTGATCCCTCTAAAGCCATTTATAATATTTGTCCTTTCCTTATATAATATTCATTCATTGTATTAACAGTACCAATATTCAGGAGCGTCCACCCCGGGAAGGAAGGCCATGGGTTCGATCCTCGACCGCGACATACCAAAGTCTTTAACAATTGTACTGGTCTTGGCGCTCAGCATAAATATATAACTTGCAAGTTCCAGGACTGTTTGGCCCGGTGTCAGTATAATATGACGGCCGAATGTCGACTGTAATGTAACAGCACTACACGTATATTTGTTTCAAGTCTCCTAATGACTGAAATACTATCGTTTTGACGAGAAACCCATTGAACAATAATCAGTAACTTTTTGAGAGAATGACTTAAGTTAACAAGTTTCCTGCTTATAAAGAGGTCTGTTACTGATATTTTCAGTCTGGTTATTTAACATACCTAGATGCAAATGTGGTCAAATTAAATAATTTAGATATAACTACTTAAAAGATTTTCACTACAAAAAGAAAACGTAAGGAATTGATTACATCATTTCAAGTTAAATTTTATTCATTTATATCAGCGGCAAAATCTCATCCTTTAGGTCGTCAAACCCTTTTTTTATTATTATGTAAAGTAACTGCAGGTTGTTGTAGATTTCGTGTTATTTTCTGGAGAATAGACAGACCTTCTCTATCTGGCTTTTTGTAACAACAGAATACATTTCGTGACAAATACTGTGACAGCTTTTATATATTTGTGATTCAAAGAATGCCAAGGAAATGATGAAATAAGCTATTTTTTATTTGATGATTATATTTCAGAATGTGTTATTTGTTCAACATCGTCTGTTGTACGCATAAGAGAATACATATTCTAAGACAATTTTCTTTTTCGCGATCGAGGAAGTCCATGGTCATGTGCAAGGTTTGAAATTGAAATTCAAGCCATGGTAGGATTAGATTATTCATTGACTTTCCAAAACAGAATATACACAGACGTTTTCAAAATAATTTTTCCAGTCCCTTAACTGGATATCAGTCGATATGAAAAAGAAAAGAAACAAAAAAATATATATTTTTTTTTATTTTGTGCAATTTATAAATACTAGAGATTAACATGGTTTTGCTCTACATTTCTGTAACTAATGCTCTCCACAACAAGCATGATATAATGTCTGAATTCAATGTCCTTCCGACATTTACAAATGTATGACATAATTCTGAAACTCCCTCCTCGGGGCATCTTTTTAAACCAGTCAATTTACGGATGTGAAATACAATACCGTAGCCTGTTGTATTACTCTGATTGCGTTCTAAAGAAATTGATGTCATTTTTATTACTTTGACAACACGTTTAAGACGGCAATTAGGCTAAAGCCCGATACTCTAAGAGAAACATTATTACCTGTAGCTAACGGGACCGTAAAATTTAATTGTGCATCTAAATTGCAGAATAGGACGTGCTGACATTTCCCTTTATATTTACGAAGAAAATAATTAAGAAATCGTGTAAATGAAAAGGAAATTGTTTGACACTTATATATGCAACAATTACACTGCGCCCTATTACAAAGTCTAACAATAAAAAATTAATTAGTATCTCACTAATTCATCTCTTTTCTCAGTTTCAGGTTTCTTGATTGCAGTGATTCTGCCAGTTTTATTTTACAAGAGACAATGATATGTAAATAATGACTTTACCTATATGATGCTTTTCCCAGAATGATCTAGTAAATAAAGGAGCACATCATCTCGTATGATATGCATCATTACCGAAGGACACTAATATATCTAACGGAAGAAAACTATTTGTAAGGAGATACCGCTTTCAATATAAGCCGGGAGGCCCGAAAGCTGCAAAATATTGCCACATTTTGTGCACACAGTCGACTGGATCCAAAAAGAACCGATAATTACGTATAAGAAACCCGTCTTGTTTTGACAACTCGCGGAAACATCGCTTTCCTAATCAGGCTCGCCGTCGTCACAGCATCAACGAGGTCTTCTAAATTGGCATCCGTCAGACTTGAATTGACGAGGAAGCGACTTTTAGCTCTAGTAACGACACGGAACTCCATTCCAATAAATTATCGCATACTAGCTCATTGCTGCAAGGTTGTTCTACTGTTTTGCTATCTACAGTTGTTGTATGGTCCTCTTAAATAAGACAAACTCCCTGGAAGCATGTATATTGGAACACAGTGACATTGCTGATCCTTATTAATATTCATTGAATAGAAATGTCAATATTGGATTGATGCTTGTTCGTGATATATTGTGCATGCTTCTTTTGGACGTGCAAATTATAAAAAAAACTACACGCAAAGATGTGGCTTTCAGTTTTAATGGAAAATCGGCGATGTTATCAAGTGAACACGCAAACGCCGTCAGGAAGACACATTTTCTCAGTAAATGCAATTTAATTTCAATTCAATACTTAAACAAATATAATTCCACCAACCTTTGCTATAATTAGGCAAGCCACTATCTAACGCATAACGGTCATCCCTGATGTTTGAACAAAAATGGGATGCCAAATATGAAGGAAGTAGGCACCTTTTGGATTGATTAATGGATGAGCTATTTCAGATGAGATGGTAGTCTCATTTTCTTGATTACAGGTTTTAAGTTATAACGTAGGATTATATGCCTTAAACAGGATAACGTTTGTCTCTGTTCAAGAAAAAATTTATATTTTGCAATGTGTTTTGAATCTATTATGGTGCTAAATTCTATGTTCTGCCAAATGTAGTGAATGTGATGGTTCACTCGAAGTCCTCTACCGAGTATGATTTTATCATTTAACCAATATTGAACAGGTATGTTTGCTTAAATAGTCGGCGCCCTTATTTGTATTTCAAACAAATTAAACTGTTAAGAACTATATATACAATGGCAACATTTTCCTTGCCTTCCCCAAATTTGAGTTCACACGTAGCTTGCTTCAACAAACTGCAAAACTAATCATTTTGCGACCCAAAACCTGGCATTTCATTCGTTCCGTGCACTGTATGACTTCAGTCTGAAATTTCGAATATGGTCGTAAATGAAGACAGAATCAAATGAATGAATTCGGGATGTGTTTTACATATATATTGGGAGTCCGGGATTTCAAACGAAGCGGAATGCCAAGACATCAAAGTTGTGGAGAATTTGTTTTGTGGAAAAAGAGCATTGGCCCGCGATATCGAAAATGGGTTTTGGGTGTAAAATAAATTGCGAGTGTATCCTTATTGTACCGAATGTGGATAAGGTTAATTCGAAATTTTATGGGCCTGGATTTAAGAAGTACCTAAATGGTAAAACTGAAGCCAATGACGGTAAATCAACCCAGATCTAGGATTCTTTGAGGAAAAAACATGTTCAGAGATCCAGCCACACGTACAATATAATTATAACTATATTCAATTTCAAAATCAGTTAAGTAATGGTAATTTTAACATAGTACGTGCTCACACATAAAATGCGTACTTTTCTCATTCGTCAAAATTTTATCAGCTTAATATGTGAATTTATAACACTTTAATAACATGTTCAATGTTGAGGAAAATTTAAATGGGAAGGGGAAAACTTTTAAACAAACATTGCGAAACAGAAGTCTTCAAAGCTAAGACTGTGGTAATCGATACAGTAATACTAATCTTGTCTAACATAAGGTCATATTAGAAAAAAAAAACACACGCACACACAATCGTGCAAATTGCAGACCTTTATGAGCACACATTTCGATCCCTGAATAATGCAGTGAGCTATGGTTTCTCTCTATATAAAGTTCACCGATTTATTTTGCTCACTCCACAGAGAATCTTAATAGGGAATGCGTGTTGTATTTCTAATTCTGTTTTGAATTCTTATACATTATGTACCATAAAACGTGTATTTACGATTGAAAACAAACAACATAGATTAATGTACATATTTACATCTTTGTAAGAATCAGAAGACACACTATGTACATTGTATACAGCCAAACGTAAACATGTGAATGTGAAAATACTTTCCCATCCACTAATCAGTGACAGTCACGTGCCTATATAGTACGAGCGTGTGGTTGGCGTACTTTATGGCTGCAAACTTAATCTTATGCTCGGATATTAAAGTACTCCGCAAACAAATCACATTAGATGTGGAAGAAAATGACATCGGCCGTCTCTAACTTTATCCCCTATGAAATCAGATGGAATATGCTTTACTGACTCGCGTTTCGACTCATCAGTATAAATGTGATGACGTTCAATTCGATAATCGCTATAAAGCTTTGAACTTTCACAAAAACATTTCCTAGATGCATTTTCGTCGATTTCTTCCCGTGCGGATCCAGATAAATGGTATTTCGTCCAGATTAGATAATGCGGTTTTATATCAGTCTAATTATAAGTAATCCAGGTTAAATTCAATACAACTCCCCCCCCCCCCTTATCTCCCCCATTGCAAATACAATCTTTATTAGATTTGATATATCAAGCGATCAAGCGTCTGAACCAAATGTATGTCTAAATCAAAACATATTACTTGCGATAATATATAGTACATCCTCTGAAATTCAAACATTCACATCCTGGCTTCAAAATTGTGGAAAATGAGACATGTAGATACAACTGGATAAAGCAGCAATAAATGACATCGATACAAACAAATCACTTGCTTCTTCTGATCCTATATCAGCATAAGACATTAGTGATGCCAAGGGATTCATCAACAGCGTTTATTACATGGTCTAGAACATATATTAATGGAGATACGTGTCTGATATTTGGACAGTTGTGCCAAGAGAGCATTTTTACTGCTTTTGTTTGGTCTCTTTATATGGGGTTTTAAGTAAAGAAACAAGATGAAACTGATACAATAGATTAAGGACTTAGTAAAGATTAATCTGGCCATAACATCTCTTGAAAAGATAATGGATATCCCAAAAGGCTTTGAAATATATTATTATTGTGAAAATACAATGGTGTCATTGCAGATATTCTACAATTAGGAGGACAATGTCGCACGTCCTTGTACAAATATCAGTCAAATTCGTTTTATTTGTCGTGTTTGTAACGTCCAGCAGACAGTATTTCAGTCATTTGCAGACTATGTCTACCTGAGACAGATATATTACTGCCACACTGCAGTATCATACCGTAAACATGTGGCAGGAAAACAAAACCAGTTAGATTATCCTGACACTGGGCTAACCAGTCCTGGAACTACCCTAATATGCTGAGCGCCAAGCAAGAAAAATTCGTAGTCAACGAACTAAATAATACATACGCGGGTAACGTGTTTTAGGAGCTTATGGGTTTAGCGTTCAGTGCCATTATGTTTTGTTTTATCGTCCCGAGTAAACATGTAGAAAGATCATTTTGATTGCACGGTGTCGTGTTCGGGCCACTTCAATCTTTTTCATTTAATCTTCTTTTTTTTTGATTTTGTGAAAAAGAGAGTCGTGTTGCCGCTCTGTCGCTTGCTGGGAAGACTCCAATTTCCATTGCAAGATTTAAAAGAAGGCATGCGAGTATTTATAATTAGCGTCCTAGAAATCTTACATGTATATTTGGTTTTTCGGGGTCGGGTGGGGGGCATGCGATAACGCTATTATTATCGTATTGTCGCGTGTTGAAAAGGCGAGGATTAGAAAAGACATCGTCCATTATATGACTTGTACACTGAGTTCAAAATGCTGGTGAAATTTTCTTAAAGATGTATTCGGTCTAACATTTATCCTTTCCAATTCTCGACAGAAGATGTATGTTGAAACACTGTATGAAAATATAGCCTGCAACATTTATAATCTAGAAAACTTAAAATATTTAAACAGACAAATATGACGAAAATCTAAAAATAAAAAAATAAAAAAAACCGACTTCTTGATCTAAATTTAACGCCTTGTATTTATTAGTAAAATATGATGTTCATATTGTTTCAGACCTTGATGTCGAATTAAGCCATTTTCTAGATAAAAATAAAACACGTATCAAGTACTACCATGCTTTGTTAGACTCCATTTGTAACAAATTACGTTTGTAACACCTGTTACAAATTTGATCACATGTGTAACAGCTG
Organism: Solen grandis; assembly: GCA_021229015.1. Taxonomy (NCBI): domain Eukaryota; kingdom Metazoa; phylum Mollusca; class Bivalvia; order Adapedonta; family Solenidae; genus Solen; species Solen grandis. Next base: position 2,610 of record JAIFHC010000082.1, on the reverse strand, counting down.
TTGCTACTGTGTAACGGAAATCAAGGACACATGTAACACAATTTGTGACGTATGTATTCCATGACGATATTTGATGTGGCATAAAATCACACATTTGTAAAATCTTGCTCAATTTTAAACCAATGAAATAGCGCGTTTCAAACTGACTTCGATAAAACATTTGTCACAGGGTGAGAAAAATGTGCAGTTTGATTGGGACTCGGATATGGGGTCTTTTGCTGACAGGGCGAATGCACTACCGAATGAGCTACCGCTCTACCGAATAAGCTACCTGGCCACTTAGACATCTTTCTACACTATTGTGAGATTGATGCGGTTACTTCCCCCTGATATACCGAACGATTCTCTAGCCGCCGATTTGATTGGTTTATACAAAGGTCAATCTGAGACGACCCTCTATACGATGTGGTCAGATCCATTTAGCATACTGAATCTGATTTTAATGAGATTGCATTCATATGGTATATGATTTATTTTCATTTTATCAACAATAATAGGCATTCAGGCAATAAACAAACAAAATACTACCGTAACGTAAGAATTACATTGGGCCGCCAAAATGACAAAATATATCATATCAATGATGTTAGAGATACACTCTCCTACACAAAATTTAAAGAGCAAATTACAGATAATGTTTAAGTGTAGAGAGGATTTCGTGCATTAAAAGATGCAACTGGGCGGGTTGGTTCGTGTGAATAGGTATTTAACCCTACGATTACTTTGATTATGTTATCATTGTTTATCACTGTAGGTAATTTCGTGTAAAAGAGAATGCAGTAATGAAGATAAGTGACATATTATAATAAAGTAATTTAAGAATTAATGGGTTCGTTGAAGAACAGGGAGTCCCATTTCTCCCATAGTGTGAATTTTTATTAAGACTTCGTTCCCATAATAAGATAGGATTTTCTTAGTTTCATAATTTGCCATACTTAACGTCGATCGATTCGAATCTCGGGTTTGTATTAATTATTCATGTTTAATTGAGTGTTCAGTATTGCATCACGTGCTGAACCGCGAAATGACCGCTGTTAATCAATTCTATATTTAGACACAATAATTGTCTCACAGACGCATGCATGCTTAGATTAAAGGATGTATTGATTTTTAACTTTGGAAGAAATAACATCGTGGGGTTAACCTTTACCGGAGATATTTTCAATCACTTAATCCTATGATAAAGGCCGTCAGAACTACATGCAAACTTGATGTCGGAAGGAAGAGGGAACCCAGTCTAGGACATAACTCACTTCTTCACGGTATGTAAAATAAAGAATGTTCGAGGCTTAGGCAAATAAATGCCGAATTCTCAAATTCACGGTGATACGTTTCTTGTCGCAGAAAATGACAACTGACACGTTTGTCAGATATGGATGGAATAAGTATCCAAGAGTAAGAGAATGGCACGCGAGTCTACATAATATTACACGTATATGGCAATCCCTAGTAACAGGCAATCAATTTTATGCGTATTGTGAATTTAACCCAAGCAAGACGAAGCCTTATGTAGGGTAAAGTTCCATATTAAAAAAAAATGGCTTATCGTTTTTTCCCCTTTTGTGACGATGGCCAAAGTGACTTATTTGAAGTCGAGGGTTAGAGCATGCGAATCATGTACACATTTAACTGTTCAAAAAAACTTATTTTTCATATAACCTAGACAAAAAACTGCATTTGGCTGTCTATGACGTTACATTTTATTTGCAACTATAATGTTTTATTCTGGTCACTTTCAACAAATGACGAGCAAAAATAAGACTTAAAAGTAAAAAAGCACTACATTATATATATCAATGGTGAATGAGCTGTTTTAATATTAGAGCCCATAATACAATTATATTGGGGCAAGAAATAACTTAAATATCACACATTTATAATTATATTCAGTGTCATCTGATATAAAAGAGATCAAGACCTACAATGTGAACTCTCATATTGTGATAATTAACTTATCAAGAATAAAAATATGAAAAATACAAATGAAGAAAATAAATTGTTGACAAAACGCCCCTAAAAAGCTTCCGAAATCGCTACATATCACCCTTGTAGCAATCATTTTATGTGTCAATATATGTGTCTGTTTATACTTTAATATCTTACAAAATGAAAACTCCAGCTCATATCAATAAAATTCTCTCAGGAAAAGATTATCTGTCACTCAGTTGAATCTTTCGGTGAATAATCATTTGCATGATAAAATCACTTTCACTATTGGTTTTGTCTGGCCCTATTCAGCAACGCATCTCCGGCCAAAATAGTGACATTTAGTTCAGTCTTAGATCGGTTCTCGGGATCATTGATTAACAAAGCTCAATGGCGATTTAAGTAAATGCGCAAAATTGCAAACATGAAATTATGTTATTTGCTGGGACGAAACCTTTATTGATAATTCAGTCTCGGGAGAATGCTTGGATTAGTGTCTACCATTAATCTAGCAGACGTTGAGCAACAACGCTTCAATCGTTTCGATATATTTCAAAGAATTAAATGTCTGGATTTATTTGTATTTGGGAATTTGTGTCTGCATATTTCAGCTTAAAGAAGACCGTGCTTTCGAATTATTGCATCGGCTGATTGTCAGGGATACAAAGTTTCGTTTGATGGCGT
>JAIFHC010000648.1:0-50000 GCA_021229015.1 Solen grandis | reverse complement strand
GGGGGCACATAATCTGATTGTGATGTCGGTACTACGGGGCATGCTCCCCCGGAAAAAAGTTCCTAATGTAATGGAAATGCATTCTGATGGGTATCTGGGAAGGAAAATTTAGTTCTTTTTAAAGTAGTCACACACATTCATAGATAGGCAAAGTGCCTTGAAACTTGTGGTTGTGGGTTCGAATCCTAGTAGCTGTCAAACTTTTTCTTTCTATTCTACTAATTGTGGTCATCATCTGCATGGAGATTAAAAAAAAACACACAAACATGATAATCTTGATTTTTTTTTATATAATAATCAATAATCAGTAGCAAAATATTTTTCGTAATATATATTTTTCTTCTAAAAATGATACCTTTTGATAAAAAATGAAAAGGGACAGTAAATTTTGTTTAGATTTTGCATAGAGATGTACTTAAAGGCATACAACACAATATTTTTTTTTCAATTCTTCATAATGACCATTTGTGTGTGACTCCCTTAAAGTTAGATAATATATATACTGAAACTTGAAGGCAATTGATCTAAGCCTTCAGCGATATAGTAATATTGCTTGGGTCATTTTTTTTTTTGCTTTAGCCTATAGCTGTGTAATGTTATGTTATTTACCAATAAAAACACATCCGTGTTTTATATGGTGCTACCTAAAATCTTTTATGCAAGCTAGCTTGCGAGTTCGAATCCAGCTAGAGAACTTAGTAATGTTAAAATTTTATTTCAATATACCTATGAAATAAATAAATAAGATAAAAAAAGGAATGAAAATATCTTACATATATAAAAGTAATTGATAAGGCTATTATATCCTATGCATAATGCAGTAATGAAGCATTGCTTTTATATCTGATATGTCCTCTATTTAAAAAACAACAACAACATTATTGGTTTGTATTCTTATTAGATTTAAATTACATTGATTAAAATTAAATCTTAAACATTGTAGGAGAGAGAGAGAGAGAGAGAGAGAGCAATATGCTTGTTGTAATATTAAGAAAATGTGTCAAGATTTTTATGTAATAGATCTAAAAAAAAAAAAAAAAAACAAAAAAAAAAAAAACAACAACAAGAAATACGGTATCTTTAAGAAAAGATACTCGGCCTTGGTAACCAGCTTGATGATTAATGTCTGAATGGTTTAACATGTAATAGATTTTGTTGTTGGTTTAATAGTTGTATAATTGCTTTGAAATACCACGGATCCAAATAATTTGTACAATCTTGGTAGACATTTACAGCCTTAAAACATCTGCACATTAGACTTCGTTTCGCAGGCTACAAAACGAAACCGGATGTTACGTTTTTGTTGAATATAAGATCTGTCAGGGTCGAACAATCAATTCCGAAATCTATGTGTTTCCTATTTTTTAATTTAAAAAAAAACAATGGGAATTTAACAAAGTATATAATATTTAGTTTATAATAACCAATGAAAAGCCTATTCTATTCCGCTTCATTACTGCGAGTTTCACAGGAAGTCTGAGTGAAAATAAACGGCCTAACGGCCGAAAAAAAAAAAGACATACCCGGTAAAAGCATTTAAGCAGCCTGTCGGCTGTAATTTTCATCTGTGACATTCAGGCGCTTAATTGTTATATACACAGTATAAAGCTGAACGCGTCTGACTGATTCGGATTAAAGCAGTCACAGTCACTATGTGATGTTGCCGACAGCAGATTCTCTATCAGTAGGGGGTCTCGGAAACAGCAGGGGCCTGGTGACTGGTGAGGAACAAGGGACACACAATGGGGATTTCCACTACAGAGCACAAAAAGTAACCCAAATCACGACAATTTTATATACTATATTTTCTATCCTAGAAAATTGTATGACCAAGCCAGCCGGGGGGGGGGGGGGGGCCCATGTCCCCTGTGCCCCCCACCCTGAAACCGGGCCTGGGGCCTGTTATTCCTGCGGAGCAATTAAAAATCATCATCATCCTTAGTGATCGCCTCACTCTAAGAAGAGTATATTCGCGATTTGGAAATCATATGAAAATGTATATGTAAAAGATATATAAAATGTCAGTTTATTAATATTGTTTTCGTTCATGTTTTGTGTTTTAGTTAAGTTGTATTTTTGAATTACATTTGGTAATTATGCATTGTTATATCAAATGAATGCACGTTTACCCCCGCATTGCACCTCAGCAAAACACGTAATGGAAAAAAATCCAAAAGCATCACTTTCCATTCGATGTATGCAGAGTAGTATTTTCAGCAGCAGTGGGTTTAAATCTCGAGTTGTACCAGTCAAATTACTGATTTGTCAAATATGTATTTGACTTAGTAAAAAGGTATATCGTATATCGCGTGCGCAAGCCATATGAAAATAGGTCCCATTTTTGCCACCGTAGATCTACATACTGTAACTGATAAATGGGAGATTATTGATGTATTGATGTATCTGTTACCTCCCTGTGATAATTACTAGGAGTTACTTAATATAATTTTATAGACTTGCCTTCATTACGGAGGGATTATCCGCCAAAACTCTATGGGTCTAGATGACAATCTTATATGTACAAGTTATTGTTTATATTTTATTGTTTTTATGTAATTTTCGTAAGCGATGCGAAGCGGAGCGCTGCGATAAATCTGTAAAATTTAAAATATAAACAATAACATATTTACAGTTTATCACGTAAGCCATACAGCTTTGCCTTTGTCCTCGCATTATGGATCCGACTCCCGATTGATTGACAGTAACCGTGATAGGTCAGAGTCAGTATCACTGGTTACATTGTATAAGGCTTCATTCAAAACATGACGTAATCAGTCACCATCGCAAAAACTCCACCCATATTTGCCCTAAGATCATATAGGCACTATACACCTTCATTTTTTTTTCAATATCACGACATCACTGATCATTTTCATTGTCGCATACCCACGGCCGATCGATAGATCATCTATCATCATGAATAAGTTAATCTGGGGTATTCGAAGATGGATCATTTTAAGAGAATCAAAAAAACAAAAACAAATGATTTAAAATATCTGCAAATGTAAAAGGGGGTCGAGATATAAGTTATATATGTGTATTTCAGCATCTAGCTTTGTTTAGAAATTCCCGCAACTTCATTTTGAGAAAATATTCCTGTGTCGGGACTTTTTGACATTTCATTCGATTCGTTAGAAAACATGAAATAAACATTTGCGTCAGAAAAAAAAGAAAGAAACCAAAACAACGAGATGTATTGAATATTGAAATTAGCTTTAGAAGTCCATGAAGTATCTAAAAATGCAAGGTTTTAGCAGAGACTTAAAAACAGAGATTGGCAGCTTATTCTTTGTCCATATTGCCCATCTGAAGTCTCGCGCGGCCAACGAGATTTCAACGAGACCCGGGCGAGATTGAAATTCAAATACCCATTTATGGTAGTTCCAATGGATATTAAAAACAATATCAGTAAGCACTCATTCTACATGTTTGCCTTTGAACATTTATGTTACTAACACCAGTCAAAACCCTTATCGGCAAAAATCGCGAATTAATCCTGCATGTACACGAGGCTATCATGTACCTCGTCGTTATCTCATGCCGCGCTAAGTCATATTGGACCAGTTATCTATCTGACTTTTGATGTAGTATTGTAAATTGTCTCTGTAAATAGGACAATAATTATTTAGGACGGGTTTCATGTAAACAGGTATGAGGCACACCCAATAATGCATAAATTATATCACGGCGCATCCATGACAGTGACACGTATATGTATGTTTAATTTTATCATTAATTAACAATTCCCTTTTTTATATAACGGAATACAAGTTTTAAAATTTTCCGCTAGCGATAATAGTACATCGATACATAGTAAACCGATTATGTGGTCCGAAAAACTCACATGTAGATAGGCCAGGATGTAGACAGGACAGGATGAAGGTCTTGTTCAAAAGATTGAGTGCCCAAGTATAAAGTAAACCCATTTAGGAATAAAAATGTTATGGTCAACGTTTAAGTTTCCGAACGGTATGAATGACACACATTCGCATTGATGGAAAGTTTTAAACTTATATGCCTCATTCCGGGAAATAAAGAATTCGACAATTTAGCCGAAATTTGCAAAATGCACCAGAAAGCATCATTTTGCGTTTAAGAATCAAACTTGTCTTGGGAGAGACCCAAAACTCCCACCAGCACGAGGGAGAAACTATCCGACATCCTTCCTCGCGTTTTTGGCAAACAACATGCTGTCAATCACGAAAACATGACGCCCCCGGCTTATGATTCTAGATCCACGCTTGTTCTATAGATTCATCACGTTATCCTGATACCACACCAAAAGGTCCTGGCTAGACTTTATGCTATCCAAAATTATTTTAACGAGTTTGGTCACGCCCGGGGATCTAACCCACGACCATCAGGCAATGTTTTATCAAGGAAGGCAATTTTTGAAACAGTATACATGTATTTGAAAATCTATACTGCATACTGTAAAACTTGTTTAGACTTGAAAACGAAAGCAGGATATAACTTTATTGATACACGATATCTTAATTCACTTTTTTGTGTGCAAAATTGCTCTGATAAATGAAATATCAATACTGATATGTTCTACACAAACTTCTTTAACAGTTTTGGTCCAGGCAGTCATTTTGATAAGTATAGAGAGATCTGTTTATAGGCTGATGGCGAATAAAATGTTTACAAGATTGGTAGATAAGGTTTTACAGACTTCAATTCATATCACTAGAAATATCAATTTTGAAAAACAGAATACACATTCTTTTTATCTCCAAACGTGTACATGTATATATGTTCTACATAATAAAATCATTGCTAATAATTTTGGAAAAAAAAATCACTCACCTATTATTATTGGTATTCAAGTTTGATGGGAAAAAAATGGCAATGCGAGTCCGATTTGTTTACGTGCGTTGTTAACCGTCGACAGGTCCCGTATGTAGGGGTATATCTATTGTGGCGTGGAGATATATTATATATATATATATTATATATATACAGCGCTCTGATTAAGACGGGTATACCTGTACCTCCTATATGGGAAGGGGAGTAGGGGAAGGTGTGATGATAACTATGATGATGATGATGATGATGACTATGATGATGATGGTGTTGATGATGACTATGATGATGATGATGATGATGAGTAGGAGAAGGGGTGATGCTGCTGCTGATGATGATGATTGAGTTTCCCCGGGTTTACATAAACAGATTGTTCTGTTTTGGGGACTATTGATTTTAATTCTATCATTTTTTTTTTCAAGATAGAAATTTGCATCCAGTTTTCTGTCACTAGAATACTGTGGATCAAATTCCACACAACTTCTTGTGGAACTTTAGTAGAGTTAATCTTGGTTTTGCTTAGGTCCATTTGGCTGGTCGGTTTTGGATCTATATTCATTTTCCGTGGCACATTCCATGAGGAGAATTTAGATGTGCAGGGCAAGGACCTAATTTCTCTTGTGTTCTCTGTTTATCGCAAATAAAAGCCCACCTATGTGACTGCGTGATTGTGCAAGTCTGGAATGGTAAATTTGAAATTTTGACAGGCATTTTTTAAATTGATTTTAATAATAGATAGATTCTAAGTGATATATATTTTTTATTCTGTATGTGTGTGTGTGTGTGTGTGTTATAATAATACAAGAAATAAAAGTGTGGCATAAGAAAATAAGGGAGTTATATGCTACTTAAGAGATTCTTATTATCAAATTGATAAAGTGAATTAAAAACATTTTTTAAAAACAATGAATGAAGCAGAGATCCCCCTGCGTATACTCTCTCATCTACGAGACATGTGACCTGACAATGTCACGTGACCAACCATAAACAGAACAACAAGTGTTGATGATGGAAGTGAGATACTCTCGAAAAATTACACAAAGGTTAATTTAGATCAGAGTGAAAAAAATCTTCTTCCGAAAGACAGTATAAGGATTAAATGACGTAAATTGGTTTCGTGCCTACTTTCGATTTCGTACTTCGTTCGCCTCCGGCATAATGTTAATTACCCGTTTGATTCACAATATCAAAATTGTTCCAGCTACCACCGAGGGTGGGACGGAGATATTATTTTTGAGTTATTTTGATAATTTCTCATTTATTCTTTTGATGGATGTTACGAAGTTCCTGGAATACGTCACTGAGTTAAAAAGGGGTAATGTAATATATATATATTAAAAAGAGAGAATGGGGTGTAAAATTGAAGATTGATAATAAAGTTTGCCTAATGCTATGTACGTGCTATTGTTCGAACAAGACTGCATAGTCTGATTATCAGAGCAAATTCTTTGAAATCAAGACAAATTAACTAAAATATCGTAATTGTCTGATTATCCTTTCCAAGCACGTTCCTCTTCATCGCCGTAAAGAATATCCCAATTTTAATGGATAATGGCTAACTTCATACACAACTCACTGTTACAAATGTGAAATATGTTGATATAATTATACCTATACATTAATACCTTTGTTTGGTTTACTATACTTTACATTGCTTAAATGTTATTTATAACAAACACATTACTAATGGATGTTCCAATTTTTATGCATTCATTTTGCTATATTGTTCAATAAGATGTTTGAATACTCGTATGTGCCTCCTAAATTAAAAGAAGGCTGTATTGTGACTTTATTTAAGGGTGGAAATAAGCGTAGAGATGACCCAAAGAGTTACCGGGCTATTACTCTTTCTTCTTGTTTATTAAAGCTGTATGAAAGCATGCTTTTACTTAGATTGAAAGAAACATAAATGTTCCTATTCATCCTCTACAGGGAGGGTTTCAACAGGGTATAGGCTGTAATATGACTAGTGTTCTTGTACAAGAATGTGTACACTATTGTAGGGGAAATAACAGCAAATTATTATATGCATGTTTTCTCGATGCTCGTCAAGCCTTTGATAGAGTCTGGCACAATGGGTTGTTTTAGAAGCTCCGTCATATGGGTATAACGGGCCTTCTGTGGCACGCAGTTGTTAGTATGCACAGTGATAAGTCTAGTTGTGTATTATACAGAAGACGTAAGTCAGAATGGTTTCCTATTTTACAAAGTACGAGACAAGGCTCGAGATGGTCACCATTTTTATACTTGTGTTTCATTAATGACCTAATACAACAGTTGGTTGATATGAGGGTTGGATTCTCTATGAACGGTTACTGTCTCTGTGCACCGACTGTAGCGGATGACATGCTTTTATTGTCGTTGTCAATGCGGGGATTACAAACCCTTTTGGACACTTGTTACCGTTATGCGTGCAAGTGGAGGTTTCAATATAATCCCTCCAAATGCGCCGTTATGGTATTTAATGAAAAGAAGTTAACATACCTTCGGTCCGCCAGAATATGGTCGCTGGGAGTGAATACAGTCTCTGAAAAGTCACCTCCTACTTACATATTGGTGTTGTCATGTGTTATACTGATTACAAGTAATTCAACCAAAGAGTGAAATTTATATCCGAAAAGTTACGGAAAACCTTCTTTGGCATTTTAGATTTTGAGTCTCTACGTCAATTAAATCCAATCTCATGTAAACGGATTCATAATCACATTGTCTTGCCAAAAGCTCTGTATGGCTCAGAGTTTCTTTACAGGTTATCATCTAATGAGATAATCTCCCTTGAGAGAGCGCACCGTACGTGCATCAAGGCTATGCAAGGGTTAGGTTGGAGATCCCGTACTGACGTAGCGCCCAGTATGATTGATGTTCTACCCCTTAAGTGTCTTATTGACCAAAGAAAACTTATATTTCTTGGTCAACTCTGTCGTCTTAATTGTAGTAACACAATCAGAGGTATATTTCTTGTCCGTTTAACATATAGCAAGCTCAACCCGCCTGCGATGTCCAGACACATGTGAAATTCTTCACAATTACGGACTTTCAAATTATTTAAATGCGTTTATATGCGATGGTTATTTTCCAAATTAATACTTTCGGAAACGCCTCGTTAAACTTAAGATTCGCTCAAAAGGAATTGGGGACTGGACTGTTCGATATAGTGCAGCAGAATTTGATCGTATCCGATCTGTACATACATTGTATCAGACATGCGAGATTTGGCAGTATTGTCAAAAGTATCCACGTCAACTTACATGTATATTGTCCTACAATACGTAAGTTAATAGCATATCTTTCATGGTACGATGGCTTATGTCGTAGATGCCGTGCTGAGCTTCACGATACTTGCTTCACTGACCATTTTCTAACTGAATGTCCATATATGGGTATGCATCGTCTGAAGTTGCTGGACAAATTGCAAAACTGCTTGGGAGCTCAAGTGCTATAAACATTTCTTTTATTGGAAAAAAAAAACCCATACCGATATACCTATTTATGTAATCTTTCTTTTATATATAGTTCCAGTTAATGTTTACGTTTGTAGAAACTTGTAAATATTCCTTATATTAAAGTTAATATATTCTACGTGTAATACTGGTGGGTTTTCCGGTCCTCACAGAAAACGAACAGTAGGTCGTGGTTCAATTCTTTATATTGTATATATGGAACTGCATAATACATGTATAATACATGGTAGAAGAGTTACCCTGAAATAACAATAATAACAGAGTCTTAGGAACACATCAAATATTCAATTACATGTATAAGGATTACAATATTAACATCAGTCTTCTATATTTTCTCCAAATAAATGCAAACTGACACTTTCATAAAAACAACGTACAAGTTAACTTCATAAGACATATATCATAGCTCAGTGGTTTCAAGACTAAGTATATAAAAACACATATAATTCATATATGAGCATTTTACATATACATATTACAATTTATCTCTCACCTAATCTATGGGAATATAGCCTATTTAAAATCAAAGTGCTAAGGTGAGCTAAAAACTTGAAGTGTGAGAATTTAACAGTTAACATTAAAATTTAAGATTAAAGTTAATATATTCTATCTCCATTGCTAAAATTTAAAATAAACTAAACATATATTATTACATCACTAAACTATTAAGTCTGCTCAAAGAAAGCTTGATTAAGTATACATTTTAACAAATAATCAAGAGTCAAACCTGACTTAAGCCTCCAGTCAAGAGAACAAGAGAAAGCGACTGCTTAATAGAGGTCACCACTAAATGAAGGTTAAATATGTAACAAAATTCTACGTTTCATTTCGGTAAGTGATTTCGTGTTTATATGGTTGTAAACATTATTATATATGGCTTGCCCTTTCATCATAACCTTGTATTCTGTAACAAAATTCTATAGTTTCGTAATATTAAAATTGACCGCTAAATTCAGGTTGGCTGTCTAAAACAGGTGACAGCTAATACAGGTTCAGCTATATTTTCAATACAAATGATCAAAGGGTTCTTTGAGTCGCAAAGGTGTGACCAGAGAGGGGACCCATTATAAGCCAGTCTCTACCAAGAAGGTTGCCTTTTACATTGATATACACAGCTCTCACGGTGACATCTTCTGCCTCATCAACAATTTAACTACTCAGAACCGTTGAGGGGATGATGATGATGACACGGTGTGATATCGCAGTGAATGGAATACAATGTACATTCTTGCTACATGAGTGTTCAAGCAAGGTTGTTTGATGAGAGAGTCAATTCATAATTTATTTCATTAGCTATTTAATTGGAACCACTATGTGTATTTACAGCATTTCAATGATTTTGATCTAGTGGTGATAAACGATTAAACAAATGTCCAAACAATTAAGTTTAGTTTATTGACAATCCACGTAAATTCAAGCATGCAAAAAAAGTTTAAGTATAGACAGCAAGGATGTTTACTGGAATTAACTATCAGTCAAACAAAGATAATAACAACACAATATAATGATATTTTAACAAATGTAAGAAAAATATATATATATTTTTTTTAAATTTGGCCACATGGTGGCCCATTTAATGACTCCATTATCGGAGTGAGGGATCCTTCCCCCATCTCACCTCGTTTGTTAATGTCTCACCGACAGTATTTCAGTCATTTGGAGATAATGTCTACTTGAGACAGATATAGTGCTGCCATACTGCAGTATCACGCCGTAGACATGTGGCATGGTACCACACCCAGTCACATTATCCTGACACTGGGCCAATCCATATAAATTTGTCTATTTTGCTCAAATTCCACCTGTTTCATTTTAACACAACAGTTCAAGTTAAATAATGCAGATCATTTCATATTTGACTTGACTTGACTTCACTATTTGAGTTTACCGTCGTTTCGACAGTATTTCAGTCATATAGCGACGGTCAGCTAATTACAGGTAGAGGAAGACCCCGAATGCACAGAGGCATCCGGGTAGAACCACCGACCTACCGCAAGCCAGCTGGAAGGCTTCCTCACATGACAACTATACGTCTCCATGGTGACCGGTCAACCCATCTTATTGTTGGTTTCCTGCATCCACGCCCTTCTACAGACACTGAATCCCAGTCCAGAGTGATGGATCCTTAGATCAACCAGACACAAGCTATTTCACTCGTTCATGTCATTCCTGTCATGTTTACATGTTTATGATTCTAAATCTCCAGTTAAAGTTCAGGGTAGCTTTGCAGAACTTCATGCCTGAAAATGAATATGACCGGATTTATGAATTATTTAACTTTATGATTGTCTCCAACCAATAAACACTCTTGGTTTTTAATGATTTTCTTACCAGAAATAGTTTGTGATATCATTCAACTTGTCCATGACATGTTATAGCTTGTGTGCTTGGTTTTAGCCTGCAAACAACAGCATTTCAATCATCTGGAACATTGCTTGTCTACATGAAATAGATATAGTGCTGCCTTGCTTCGATACCACGGTGTAATATAGTGGCCTGGTGCCACACCCAGTCAAATTATCCAGACACCCAGCTGACCCATTATGGAACTCTCTTTATGACTTAGGTATGTCATGGTCACTGAGATGTGTTATGGCATAAAATAGCATGGAGCCAGAAATGTCCAAATGATTGAATTAGTGTCGTCAGTGAGATGGTAAGAAAACCAAACAACCATTTTGTACAAACTACCTGGGTCTTGTCCATCCATACTGGATGTCGTTATGAACAGGTTGCAATTTACATATAACTGAAAAACTTCATCTGTGTGTTGTTACAGAAAAAAGATGTTTTCTAACACACGGGAACACTGTTATTGTACACTACTCAGTATTCCACTTTGTTACCACTCTCATTTAGAACCAGTTCCAGTGGTCGAGTGGTCAGAGTGTCCACCATTGTAGCGGGTTCCATTCCCGGCCATGACATACCAGTCTGAAAATGATATTAGTATGGTACCCTTGCCCAACATGAATAAAGGGAAGTTCAGTTTGGCTCGTTGTCAAGAATATGTGACTATGTGGTACCATTTCTCCTGCCTATGGTGTGATACCACAGAGTTGCAGCACTGTCTCATTGCAGACAAAGTCCCCATGTGTCTTAAACACTATCAATTGTATTATAAAGAAACCAAAAAAAAATTAGCAATGCGTCTACTGGACACAAGATGCACAGAGATAAAGTATTTTTTCATCAAATCAGGGGAAAAATTGGCTTTATCTCAATTATCTCATAATCAATATTTTAAATGAAACTACCCATGCTAGGCAACATTCCTCTAAAAGCTTATATAATGTTAGAGATATGCGCAACACAGCATCCTGTGATGAACAGATGGATGGACATGAGTAAATCTATATGCACATCCCCTTTTTTCAAAGTGGGCGTATACTTACACTTCGTATTTACCGGAGTCTTTTCCTCTCGTTGTCAAATAGTATTAATTAATTAGTATTTTGTATGCCTGCTGATAACTCACCAGATTGTGATACTGTATTCTACATGAATACGCCCAAACTGACCCAATTCACGTCTCGATTTTTTTGTCACTGACAGGCCTCTGTGCATTCGGGGTCTTCCTCCACCTGTAATTAGCTGGACGTCGCTATATGACTGACATACTGTCGAAGTGATGGTAAACTCAAATAATCAAGTCAAGTCACTGACAGGATGGCATGCATATCCATCGCGTCCCTTCAGACGGTCCATGTTGCCACTGCAACCTGTACAAACATCAGATAGGACAGTTTATTCCACATATAACGTGGGATCATCACCGAAGGTAATTAACACTTCCATAATCACCACTGCTGCACTCAGGACAAGGCATGCAGGATTCAAGGATTGCCTACAATCTACAAAGTAAAGCTGAGGAATAAAGAGGCGGAACCATAAATCTAGACAAATATCAGCATTTATTACAAAACATACAGCCTAGCATTAACTAATTACAGCCAAACCAGTCATAAGCAGTCAGTCAAGGCAACAAGACAAACTGACTGATTAAGAGCGATGACCGCTGAATGAAGGTTAAACATAATAAGAATATTATTGTTTGCAAATATTTAAACTGACCACTTAATACAGGTGACTGTTTATACAGGTTCAACTCTATACATATTATTATGTTTCTATGCCCTTTATAAAATGTTGCTTCAAGTTGTAAGCCCTCACATTGACTCCGATTTCAATAGGAATATACATTTAATAGAGTATTTTGTATCAGCAAATGCTCCGTGTGAAATACAAACAAGCTAATATATCTTTATATTGGATATAGTACTTAATGAACTTACTTGTATTTTCCACTATCTAGAGACACTATACTCAGTTTGTGTCAATTTTTAATGATATTTCGAGGGTTTCAGCCCAGTCTCAACTTCTGTTTAACAAGATTCTAATGTATTTCATGATATCTTGATTGTTTGTTTGTTTGATGAGTGTCAAACAGAATTGATTCTATCAAATATCAATTAGGACCAATGTAAATCTCCTATTTGGAGTGCCACATTTTTAGCTAATATTAATGAGGGTCAAAGAAAGTATGGCAACAACTAAATAACACACATTTTTTTATCAGAACACATAAAGTATGTCATAAAATTGATTGCTTTACCCCCCGCACAACGAAGTTGTAAGGGGGGTAAACTGGATTCAGCTTGTCTGTCTGGCTGTCCGTCCGTCTGTCGGTTTCTTTGTCTGGGCCGTAACTCAAAAAGTATAAAAGGCATCAAGATGAAACTTCATATGTATATGGATCTCATGGGGGGGGGGGGGGAGTGCAGTGACCAAGAACCTTAACTCTCTGTTGCGTAATGTTGGGAGTTATTGCCCTTTGTAAATATTCATACTTAATTTTTGTCCGGGCCGTAACTCAAAAAGTATTAAAGGCATCAAGATGAAACTTTATAAGTGGATAGATCTCATTGAGTGAGCGTGCAGTGACCAAGAACAATAACTCTCTGTTGCGTAATTTTGGAGTTTTTGTCCTTTGTAAATTTTCATACTTAATTTTTGTCTGGGCCGTAACTCAAAAAGTATAAAAGATATCAAGATGAAACTTTATAAGTGGATAGATCTCATTGAGGGGGCGTGCAGTGACCAAGAACCATACCTTTCTGGCGCGTAATTTTGGAGTTTTTGTCCTTTGTAAATTTTCATACTTAATTTTTGTCCGGGCTGTAACTCAAAAAGTATAAAAGGCATCAAGATGAAACTTTATAAGCGGATAGATCTCATTGAGTGAGCATGCAGTGACCAAGAACCATAACTCTCTGTCGCGTAATTTTGGAGTTATTGCCCTTTGTAAATTTTCATACTTATTTTTTATCCGGGCCTTAACTCAAAAAGTATAAAAGGCATCAAGATGAAACTTGAAACAAGAACTGTAAACTTCCTTCATGTGACAAAGCGACATGCGGGGGGTATTTGCGCCATTACAATGGCAATTCTAGTTTTGTTTGTTTTAATTTCTGCTGAAAATATTTCAGTTGCAGATGAGATATAATCACTATGTAATGCTGTATTGCAGTATCACACCATAGGAATTTAAGTGATACCTTACCAAATAATATCATTCTAACACTTGTCAGTCCTGGAGATGGACTGGAGATCAAACCTGTGACTTCCTGTTCTCAAATCAGACACTCAAACTGTAAGGCAAACAGGGCAGTTTATTTACATATGTTGAACAATTGAGTTTATTTCAAAATTCTATGTATGAGAAAGTTACAGCCTGGACAAGACCTATTGTACCAATCTTGAAGTTTGACCTTGACCTCAAAGCTACAGGCTTGGGTCATGTGGTAGCACACTGTTTCATCATGCTGAACAATTGTACTATGTTGTTTGAAAATATCTCAATGTTATGGTTAAGAAAAAAAATGTGATGCCCACCCGGCTCACAACTCAACTAATATATATAACCTTATTTTCCCTTGCTTACTAAATTGTTGTTGGTGGGCCTCCGTGGCCGAGAGGGTAAAGTCGCTGACTTTAACACCCACTCAGCCCCTCACTGCGTGGATTCGAATACCGGCAGGGTCATTCGGATTTTCATGTGAGGAAGCCTTCCAGCTGGCTTGTTTTAGGTCGGTGGTTCTACCCAAATGCCTCAGTGCATTAGGGGTTCCTCCACCTGTAATTAGCTGGACGTCACAATATGACTGAAATACTGTCGAAGCGACGGTAAACTCAAATAGTCAAGTCAAATTGTTTTTTTTTTCTTTTCAGCAACAGTATATCCATATCAGCAATGATAATGAATAAGGTTTAAAGAAAATCACTGTTCAGTTCAGTTGGTCCAGAAACTCTTTAATCTGTATTTATGTAATCTCTTTATTCTGTATTTATGTAAACTCTTTAATATGTATTTATTTTTGTACTCATACCTGGCTAGTTGAACGGACCAGCCTGTCCGTGAATGTCTGTCCTCTGGTGCCCTGGCCGGCTGTGGCACATGACCGGATGACAAACTTGACCTTCACAGCGGTGATCTGGACATTGTCAGCTTCACAGTTGTGGTCGCTCACAGGCTTCATCTCCAACTATTGAAACACAACAGTAGTGCCTGTGTTAGTATGATATGTTGTAAACTAGAACTCCGCGAGTCAGATGTGTCGCCTGACGATGACTTATCTGTTGACAGTAAAGATGCCAGTTTGTCACAGAGTTCTAGTTAGGCTCGTATTACATAAACTATCCACGTCTGATGACACATAATATTCCTGAAGCTCTTATGATTTTGTAAGATTTTCATTCCCTCTACTACGCATCTCATTCTAACTTGAAATACACTAATTAAATCAAAGGGGAATAAATCCAAAAAGCACACAAGGTACAGTTATGGTTCTTGCACACTGCACTTCAGGTCATTGCAAGAAATATACATATCAAGTCTCAAGTCATTCAAACTGATGATGAAAAAGTTATGCTCCGGACAAGAAATGCTCAAAGAAAATCTATCAAAGGGGAATAACTCAAAAAGCACACAAGGTAGAGTTATGCTTTATGTGCACTGCACTCCGGATCATTGCAAGGAACATGCATACCAAGTCTCAAGTCATTCCAAGTTATGGTGACAAAGTTATACATCGGACAAGCAGATGGAAACGCCGCCGCCGACAAAAGTAACCCCTATATGTCACCTGACTAGAGTCAGGCGACACTAAAAACAAGCTGTTCCAAGCAGCCACCTTCAATTGGCAGTATTCAATCTTGGGTCCCTGGATAACGTTGTGGTAGCCTACCTTGCTTCTCACAAAAGCGTCCCCGGTTCAATTTCTGGTCACATATGTGAGAGGGTACAGTGGTCACCCGTCCAGACACCTGGGTTTTCTCCAGGTTCGACCTTAAATAATGACCACATACGCTGCCACCTGAGCCATCGAGTGTGATTTATATAAGTTGTGAGAACTTGTTTTGTAATCGTTGTAAAGTAAATAATGTTTATACTTTTTTAATACCTTGGCTGGCCATTATAGACAGGTTTGGCCATATACTATGTATTTTGTTTGTAGGAATATTTAAATTATAAATGAAAGCAAGCAATCTTTAAGAACTAATATCCATCCTGTCAACTGACAGATGATTAGGAAGATGATTTTACTAAAAAAAGGCCTGCAAGTCATTTTATCTAACATGGTTGTCAAACTTTAGATGTTTGTAAATATGGATATTCTTACAAAGGTTGGTACAAATTAGACAAGAGTTTTCTTCTATAAGAGAATTAATGTGCAATTTTGTAAAAATAAAGGGTCACAACTGCGGTATTTGGGTCATTTGGCTTGTTTTCTAGCTTAAACAACATACTATCACTGTACAATATAGTATTACACTCTTACAAAGTTTGCTGATGACAGGTCTACATTTGTCAGAGTCTCAGGACACTTATAAATTTCTTACTATATTTATTTGATCAATTAAAAGATCAGAATTCTGAAGTGATTGAGACTCCTGGGTGATCCACACTTGCCAGAGGAAGTAGAAATCTTCAAATAGGTTGTTTCATGGTACAGACAACGGATTAGACTGAATCCTTATCCAAGATAAGCAAAATATAACCGTACAAATATTAATTGTAAACTCTCCCTCCAAGTAGTAGTACTGGTCCAACTTATGAACTCTTGAGAGGGACTTCATATTACCATTATTTCGTGTATCTTGTTTATAATTTTACACATATGATTTTAGTCTTAAAACATAGTTTTGAATCATTATAATGAAATAATGATTTTGAAAGTGAACTTACATTTTCTTGTATGGCATCACACTGCTCACTTATCCCTGCCCTGTCTGAAGCTGGACTTTCAATGTATAACTCTGTCCCTAGTTTCATATTTCTAACTTGATATAAATACTTGGAACATATGCTTGCTTACAATGAAAAAGTTTGCCTTCATTAACACATGTGAACAATAAATAACTGAATCTCTGTCCATTGTTAGGGGGGGGGGGGCATATTAATACCCAAGTGAACAAGTTCATGTCCTGAATAATA
Organism: Solen grandis; assembly: GCA_021229015.1. NCBI lineage: Eukaryota > Metazoa > Mollusca > Bivalvia > Adapedonta > Solenidae > Solen > Solen grandis. Next base: position 33,236 of record JAIFHC010000648.1, on the reverse strand, counting down.
TATTCATGAAGTTTCAAGTCTGCAGAATAAATACGTTAAGAGTTACATCGGTCACAAGCATAAAATTCCATATTCTTTAAAAACAAATAACTCTGTCAACTCTAACGGCAATTCGATGAAAATGCCCAGGTGCGCAAGTTCATGTCCTGAATAATATATCCATGAAGTATCAAATCTGTAGTACATATACTTTCACAGTTATGCGTGTCACAAAGTTTCGGGACGGACGGACATACGGACAGACAATGACAAATCTATATCCCCAACCCCCAATTTTTGGTGGGGCATAAAAATCAAACAATACAATGAATACTCAGAATATTGCCATTGAGGTTTTGATAAGAAAACAGTACAATCCTGATCAGAGTCAAGGCACTCAGACTGGTCTGGTTTTATCATCAACTTTTTTCATCATCAATTAATCTTTAATGACATGTTTATAAATTCCACTCACATTGAATATACTGAATCAATATCACTAAGTAAATTATATTAATACCAACAATGCCTTGTATAGCAAGCTATACTGTCAAGACTCCCCCACTGGTGAAAACCCCCATTAAGAATTTGTGGCAGACAGAAACAAGAAAAATATGGAAATGGGTTATGATCTCCACCCAATGCACTGACATTTCAAGCATGACAAACCTTTGTGTTATGACAAACACTTATGTAAAGTTCCATGAAAATCCAAATGTAGATATATTAAGAAATAAAGAGGATTTGACATTGTTGCCTATGCATACCAGACAATTTCCAACAACTTCTGTGACCTTGACCTTTCAGGTTCATACCAAAGGTGTAGCCTATGAACACCAATTCCTCACATGTCCTGTGACCTTGACCTTTCAAGGGTGCATACAGTTGATGTGCCCGATACACCCTTGGGTTATGAGGAATACTTCTGTGAAGTTTTATTGAAATCCATCCGTAAATGTCCAAGGCATGGAGCGGACATGAAAGCGAGACAGACGGAATGACTGACAGACGGGATGGACAGATGGATGCGCGCAAACCTAAAGTCCCCAACCGGTTTCACCAATGGGGATTTATAAATTGAAATAAATTGCAATTCTCAGTGAAATTTTAGCGTTTTTTTTTTTTAACGGACATATTTTTCAAAAAGATTTGCATATAATTGTAGAATAACACTATTTACTAATATTTATTTAAAAACATGGCATTAAAACGTCCTGATGTTGTACTGACCAACACTCTGATACAAGACTCGGGCAGGTGAGGGGTTCCTTATGTGGATCATCTTGAACATTTTTATGGACATGCTTTATACAAGACATATTGGTACTGATTAGATGATTAGAACTCCCCACAATGATCATTATCAATAACAACAGTCTCCAGATGACAGCATGGCGGTGACTGTCCACTCTCTTTACTGCCCCCCCCCCCCCCCCCACACACTCACACAGCAGGTCTTGTATTGGTTTCAAGTGATCCCCATTATCCTCCAGAATGTTTAGTATTTGACGTATTAATGATGTTATGACTTCAGAGTCCATGTCACTTACAAAATAAAACTGAGAACGCATGTCTAGAATTTTTTCACCAGTACTGTATGTTTGGGGCAATTGTGCTGACTCATGTTTTATGACCAGGTAAACAGCTGCAAGGAAGTCCTGAAAGGTTTTGTGCAGGAATGAAAGTTGTTCTTCTCATCATCAAGAGGGCTTGCATAAATTTCCTGGCACAACAAACCTGCTGTCAAGCAGGAATTTTTGTCACCTTCAGTCAAATTCTGATATTCTGCTTCCACATGATCAAAAATAAGTTGCTCTTTAAATGCTGATGTAAAGGCAAGATGTGCCAGGGAAAAAAGTAGATTCTTGTGGATCTTGCAGTACTGTTTTTCTCTCAGACATAAGGGGATTTTTGACTCTTTTGTATTTCCAACTGATAATGGCTTCTTTTTATTTCTTTCCCAGGCATCCTTAAGAAGGTGGTTTATCATAGCACTGTATAGATGAACTTGTGATCTTCCTGTAATTTCTTCCTCATTATGATGCCACAATGTTATCAACTGTTTCAGCAGGATGGGAATGTTCAGAAAATGTTTAAGATCTTGCGCCTGAATATGTCATTACTTTTCTTTCTGACATTTTTCTTCTGATTTAGCAGATCTACCAGGTTCTCTATATATCCATTTGATGCCCTCCTATCAATACCTTTAAGCTGGACTTGCCTATCCATCTCGAGAGGCCCTAGCATCAGTACTTCCAGCTTCCATGGCCGGGTGGTGGTGAGGACTGTGTATTTTGTGAAATAACTCAAGTCTGGCAGGCCATGTGTTGTATGCATTGGAGCTTCATAGTGTGAAGGAGTCACCCATTCATCTAAACCATCCAATATTAAAAGACATGAGCTTTTGTTTTGTCTCATTATTTTTTTATAAACATATTCAAGAAATCTGGATCCTCAAGTTCTGCTTTTTGATAATAATTTCACTGATAATCCAATCCTTCCTGATGTTCCTTAAAGGGGTATAGAACAGAAAGTCAAACTTCTTCATGGCTGTCAAGAAATCATCAGGGATATATGTATTGATATTTTTACCAGAATGTTCCTGACACCAGGCCAAAACCAGCATTTTACACGAAGCAGTTTTTCCATGGCCTGCATCCCCTGAGATGTAGATTCGATTAAACTGTTGTTTTTTTTTGGGGGGGGGGGGGGCGGGGGAGAAAACAAGTGTTAATGTTTGTACCTCTTTCTTCTTGTAATCCTCTCCATTTGCTTATCCATTCTCTAAATATGCTATATCTGTCTATATCAGTGTTGTCACTGTCATTATCGCTTGTTTCACCGTTTTCACCACGCACAATGTCATCTGTCACCAGTTTTATTCTGGGCTCTACATACCTTCTGTCAACTTCTGGCAGTGTGGCTGGCTGTAACTGAGCTATATAGGTATCCATCAGATGGCGCTTTAGTTCTGAAAATAAATGTAAAATTTTCAAATGAAGCACATATGGATACACAATATCCTTATGAAATATGATATGCAATTTATAACAGACCTTCTATCTATCATATTCAAAGATTGTACCAACCCTTTAATTTTCAGTAAAAAGAAACAAACAAAACAGCAATTTAAGATAGGAAAGCTATTAATATATATATAATACACAAAAGAATCTGTAGAACCTATGGATGCTTCCCGAATAAATGCTATAAGTTCCGAAAGGCCTTCTTTTGTAAATTTCTTTCAAATATGTTTTCAAAATGTTAAAATACAGTATTAAAGAGGACAAAAAATATGTATAAAGGGCAGCAAGAAGGCATCAGAGATTCAGGAGTTTTTTGTTTTTTTTGAGTATCAAGAATTGTACTTTTGTGTACTGCACATCAACTCAGTTATGCTCCGGAGAAAATTTAAATATGAAAAATAACAAAGGGCAACAACTCTGAAATTATGCAAAACAGAGTTGTGGTTCTTATACACTGCACATCTCCACATTGAGATCTATTTACCTATGAAGTTTCATGTCGATACCTCTTATACTTTTTGTGCTATGCTCCGGACAAAGTTATGGCGGACAGACAGGTGGACAAAGTGGCAACTATTTTTTCGCTTCGGAGAGCATAATAGTACATTCCATCTTATTACCTGAATAAAACAGTACAAGGCATTAAAGAGGAATCTTTCTGAAATGATGTTGTCATGAAGTCTGTCTGCTTAAATCAGTTCTGAGTTCAACATCCAGGTATATCTGTGTATATGGTGCTCTATGCTTTGTAAAGTATTAATGAGACTCAACCTCAAGTTACCAAGCCTTTTTATCAGATGTTGGGGAAAGGGCCTTAATATCATATTGTGGGGGAAATATCACCTTCCTTTCATTGGGCAAAGAAAAATCCTGGAGTAAGATGCAAATATGGGGAAAACTACATGAATTTAAAGAATTTTTCTGAGGGGAAGGTACCTATGAATGGCCCCTAATAAAGAAGAAAAAAAGCCCTGGTTACATATGCAGGGGTGGCGAAATTTCATTTTATTTTACTTGTCCACGGACAACCAAAATTTAAATTTCACTTGTCCATAGCAAAACACTACTTGTCCGTACTTTTTGAAAAACTATTGGTATAAAATGGAAATAACTGAAATTTTATTACTACTCTTAAACTGTATTATGTGTCTGTTATTTCCGTCAAATTCAACATTTCGTCATCACCGACTCTAAGCCATAGGAAGTCTTTAAGGCATGATTCTTAAACTGATCTTTAACGCTTTGTTTCATCGTATTTTTAATCTTAATCTTTTATTGTTTTCTTGGGGGTTTGATTGGGATATTTTTCCCCTTTCTTGTTTGGGAAGATTTTTAATAAGGAATCGATCCATTTGACAAGAAACTTACTTTGTAGACTGTGCGCTAAAGTGCTGACATTGACCTTTATTTTTCATATTTTAACATTTTAGAACGAAACCAGTCAAAACGGAATGGTTTAATATGCGAATCATCTTGTAAGATGCCGAAAAAAACTTTATTTGACAGACGCTCGTCAGGAATATCTTTACAGTTGAAATGCTGCAGTTTAGAGTTTTGAATTTAAATATTTAAATTTTTGCTACAGTTTCGGATTTTTGGTTGTCCACGGACAAGTCAACAGTGAAAACTTACTTGTCCGTGCCAGCAAGTGTACGACTCGGACAATGGATTTTGCCATCCCTGATATGATCACTAAGCATGCTGGGAAATTTTAACTAAAACCAATGCCAACACACACGGTAATGCCTGGATAAGTAAAATACCACTCCTTATTCTTCAATTTGTTCAGCTAAGTCACATTTTTTTGTATGGATTATTACAGACTTCCCTAGATTTAAGGATCATTTATCCATCAGTATTTTGCTATTACATCAATATCAATTAAATCAATACATAAAATGTAAAATTTTTGAAGCATGAAGGCCAAGATGGTCTCGAAGATGCTCACATTAGAAATATAGCCTTCATTGCCTGTCCAAGTTACCATAACTCCTGTCCTATTTGGCCAATATCAACTATAATCAAATATAGACAAGATAGTATACTTATCTTAACAGACATTCAATATGGATCCAGGAAGTTTCGTTGATGTTTGTAATGCAGCTACTTTTTAAGTAATTCATAATTCTTCAGTATTGAGGGAAACAACAAACATATTCTAAAGGTGCACAACTTCATATGTTGGAGAGCATATTAATAAATTTTGTTGCTTGCTCATACATTTTTAGAGATATGCACAACACAAATGTTTTTGTTTTGAATAATTCCAGTGTACATATTCCGTAAATCATGGTCCCTAAATGCTTAACACTTCAGTGCAGATGCAAGCATACAATGACATGGAGTTATAGGCTTTCTTGCTCAAAGTCCATAAAGGCTTGCATATACATGTACTATAAAATTTCCATGATCACTTGGTGGACCATGATCACAATTTAATGATGGATAGATTACCTTAAGAAGGCAATACAATCCATGTGTCCCATTTCCCTAAAGGTGCTCTATACTCTAAAATAAGCCCATAAGCTTGTCATCCCTATATGGCTGATGGTACACTCAAGCATAAAGTGCATTTGACTGCAGTCTCAATTGACATTTTAGTGTTTGATTACATGCGTTATATCCTATCAGAGACAGCTTTGAGCAACTCTCATGTATGGTGTAGAGGAATTTATAGATTTACTTAACTTCATGTAAACAAGTAAAAACTGTGTATGGCAATTTGACACAACTAGGGCATTGACATTTATAACAATTTTACTGATTCACTGGAATAATCAAGTTGCCCAATCTGCACTGTCATATATTTGGGCATGAATTCAGTTTTATTTTAGTATTGTATTTCTTAAGATCTGGTCTACCTTAAGGATGCAGTAAAAGTTGAGTCATTAGTGACAATATGTGCCTCCATTTTCGACATTTTCACAAAGTCTGGGGCTTTTAACTTAGCTAATATTTGATGAATTTCAAAACAAAACCCAAGTGCACATTTACACATCAAGGTAAATAATGAATATATTTGTGAAGATCTATATCAAATATGGTTTAAGCCATGCCTGCAACTAAATGCCTGCAACTTTTCGCTTGATAAAACCCTTAAGATCCTTTCAGATCATTAGAAACTGATCTACATGAAATACACTGTGACGGCATTTCTATTATCAACAAGGGTCATTTACGGCTAGCATTGAAACAAAAAAACAACTCAATGACTTGCCCTCTGATTGGATTGCTATGGAAATTTTCAGTTGAAGCATTTAGTTTAAAATTTAAATTGAAAATCTGTAAACATAAAATTAAAAAGTCAAGTAATTGATAGACTCATTTCTGTTACTATATATACCAAAGCAGCTGTTAAACTGTGTATGGTATGGTTGACAGTACAGTATGTGAGATGTAATATAGAGTGATCTCCCTTAGGTGCAGCACTTAGAATTAGAGATTTTAATATGTTTGTTTTAACTAGCAAGGTTAGCAAGCGCAGAAATAAAATCTGCCTCGGTCAGAAATCGCAGAATATTAATCCGCAGAAAAAAACTAACCCATTTTTATGGCAAAAAGCAGAATAGTACATCTGTAGAAATCATCCGCTATATGGCATTTTGTATTATTTTGTAAGTTCAAGAGCTTTAATACTGTGCCTGTAAACATTGCAAGTTTGGTAAAGAGTGCCAGAGTTAGAGAGCAAACCACCCATAATTCCTGTCCATATTGTGTAGAAAACATCTATACTGTATAGTTTTCCTATGCCCATAGATCAATACATGTAAATTTCAAATCCTTAACGTTCAGAATTATTAACTAAAATATGAGTTTATTCAACTCTTGTCTACATTCAGGCCACCCTCTGTACATTGTTGACTTCTTAAAGTGACTAGGCATTTAAATAGATCTAGATGGTTATGAAATAACTTAATACTGTTTTTCTCCTCCTGGTATCTGGCATCTGCCTGGATTGTGGCAGCCTGCTGTATGTTCTCTATCTGCTTTTCTCCAGCGACATTCACAGCCTCAACCTGCTGGTTGCCTTTATCTTGTATATTCTCGAGGGCTCTCTTCTCTGCCTGTATACCACTGACTACTACAGAGTGTTTCTGTTTCTCCCCCTCATCCGTAACTGCTTTAACGTGACCACTGCCTTCATTCTGTATTTTTTAATCTGTTTTTCTCCCACAACATTCAAGGTCTCCACTTGCTGGTTGCCTTTATCTTGTATATTCTCAACAGCATCTCTCTTGCACAGCAACTTCAGATTTAATCACTTTCCTTTGTCTATCACTCTCCAAACCAATTTCATCACAAGCTCTCTTCTCTACCAATATACCACTGGATACTACAGATACTTTCTGTTTCTCACCCTCTTCTTTTATTGCCTCTACCTGCTTGCTGCCTTCATCCTGTATGGCCAGTAATGCATCGCCTGACTTCTGTGATATTCTCATCAGTTATCTCAAACGATGAGGTCTCCAGCTGTAAACAAAAACAAACATTTGTCAAGTAGAGCCCTCGCCCTGTGAATAAAAAATGTCCAATGTATAAGACTAGGTATGCATGTGTGCACATTTATTTATCATATTACATTAACGACTTATTTTAGACTGGACATTCCTGAAAGGACCTTATTAACATGGATTTCAAAGTTAAGCAGAACAGAAAAGCCTGTTGTATGCAGTGACAATGGTGTTTATATTGGAGGAAATGGGTAGACAGGTATTGGTACTGTTTATCTTTTAAGGGTGTATGCTATAGTTTACCTTGAAACTGTTACCATGGATATACAACATGTGAAGTTCAGAAGAAAAAAAAAACTGTAACATATGCCCTTAAACTTTCTATTTTTCTTCTCACTCACTCAATCTGTTTACAATCACATATAGCTTGCACCATGAGGAAAGCAAATGTGATTCCAACCATCTCTCTATTAACCAACTCCTTTTACAATGTTCCATATCTTCTCAGGGCAGTCGGAGTAAACATTTCCTCCAGTTGTTTGGGACTGTATACAACACTGCTGGGGCAAGTGTGAAGAGTTTAACGAGAGGTTCTCAGCTTACCTGTGTTAGTTTTGTTACAGCCTGCTGTGCTGCAGCATCGTTCAGCAGGGCAGCTGTACACTGCAGTGTTACCTTCATGTCATTCAGATAGAATGTCAGCTGGTCATCGGTCAGTGACTAGCAGGGATTGTGTAGGATATCATTCCGTGCTGTTCTACACTGTAACAGGACAGCAATACTTACAATAATTACCTTGTTTGTATAATCTATTACTAATTACCTTGATTAGATAACAATTTCTTTTAACATATATACTAATATTTCTCGTTGGTCCCTGGATCGTAGTTCATAAATGTTTGAACCCACAACCTTCGGACACCCAGTCATGCATTCTACAACTGGACCAAGGGACCATTATTGAGACTACTTATTGAAGCTTATTTCATAAATAAAAGATAAACAAGTTCCTGCAAATCATTATAACACAACGCCTTGGTAGCCTATGTATTTCATATTTTGTAAAATCATGACATAATTTTGTCTTCTCCAGGGTGAATGGTTTGAACCCACAACCTTCAGATCTCGGATCATATTCTGTGCCACTAGACTATGGCATCCTATTTCTACTTGCTGTCAATTATTAGATCTACTACTCTTGCATCCAAGTAATTCCATTTAATTCAACCCAAGGGTTTCTAAGAAGATGTGTGCACAAAATTCTCTATTGGACATAACCCTGTAAAAATATGATTTTCTTGTTAGGTTTAACATCCCACCGACAATATATCAGTCATCTGGAGACAATGTCTACTTGGGACAGATATAGTGCTGCCACACTGCAGTATCATGCCGTAGACATGTAGCATGATACCACACCCAGTCACATTATCCTGACACCGAGCCAACCAGTCCTGGAACTACCCTTATAAGCTGAGCGTCAAGCAAGGGGGGTATAACAGTACAATTTTTACAACTTTTGTATATCACAACCGGGGATTGAACCCACAACCTCCCGCTCCTGAGGTGGATGCTCTAACCACTAGGCCACCTGGGAGGGATCTGTAAAATAAATCAAATGTAAACTTGAGGTATGCACAACAGCACTAGGTATCAACCAAACCTATCTGTCTTCAATTCAGGCTATGTTTTTAGACATAAATTGTTCACAAGCTTGTGTTAATAGACAAGACAAATGGATAAATAGATGATTAGACAGACAAGCAGGATCTAGTATTCTATTCCACACCTATTTTATATAACAAGCTTGTATTAACAGACAAGACAAATGGATGAATAGATGGATGGACAGACAAGCAGGATCCAGTATTCTATTAAGAAAGACAAATGGATGAATAGATGGATGACAGACAAGCAGGATCCAGTATTCTATTCCACACCTATTTTATATAACAAGCTTGTGTTAACAGACAAGACAAATGGATGAATAGATGGATGGATAGACAAGCAGTTTCCAGTATTCTATTTCACACCTATTTTATATAACAAGCTTGTGTTAACAGACAAGACAAATGGATAAATAGATGAACAGACAGACAAGCAGGATACAGTATTCTATTGCACACCTATTTTATATAACAAACTTGCCACAGTAACTCTGTGTTTTGATGCACTGCAATTGCTAACACAGAATAATTCCATAACAAGTGATATTTATGAGTTACATATCAAATACAGTGAATTATAATTTGACATCAAAACTAGAACTATCACTTAAAGGTGATTAATACCCCAGCAAAATGCTTTGATACAGGAGAAGCCAGACTCCAGCCGGAGCAAAGTTAAGAACCTGTATACATAGTATATTGGTTATGATACTAAGTAATAAGTAAGTAAAGTGGATAGAAAGTCAGTTATGGTTGTTTGCCACAGTAGTTTAAAAGTGTAGAATTACTGTTCTTGGACACTGCACATCTCCTAGTCGCCATCTGTTTACATTTTAAGTTTAAGTAAATACCATGTATAATATTCGAGTTATGTTCGGGACAAAAAAAAAATTAACAAAGGGAGTTAATTAAAAAAGGGACCAGAAAAAGTTACAGTTCTTGGACACTCAACTTGTCCTGGTTGCCATCTGTTTACATTTTAAGTTTCAAGTCAATACCTTGTATAATTTTCGAGTTATGTTCCAGAAAAGAAAAACAGAATTAAGCAAAGGGAGATAATTCAAAAATGGGACCAGGGCAATAACTCTGCCATCCTTGAGACAACTCAAGTGAAATTTATTACATGCATCTCTCCGGGGATTATCAAGGCCCACACAAAATTTGAACTCAATTGGTTACGAAATATAGAAGTACTTCGCGTCATAAGATATTTAGAGTCGAATCAGGGGCAGTAACTCTGTAATCCTTGAGATAACTCAAGTAAAATTTGAACTGAATCGGTTAATGAATGTAGAAGTAGTTCACATCACAAGTTTTTGGGATGGACGGACAGACTGACAAACCAACAGACCGTAGGACCGACAGACTGGCTTCTGTATACTCCCTCTCAAACTTTGTTTGTGGGGGTATAAATATGAACCCGCAGCAATGCTCAGACTTTTGCATAGCTACTATAGTGCAAATATTGACTAACATTTCACTATAAACTTCTTGATTACCTTTATGAAATCAGCTGGACCACTAACACCACTGTCTGTGAAGTTGTGTCTGAGTGTTATGTTCTTCATATTAATCCCGATGTTGACGAGTCCACTCAAGTCTGTGTCTGTGGCGGTTGCTATATTCATGTACCCTCTTGTACTCGGCAAAAAGTTCTGTTACCCACTGGGAGATGTTCGAATTGTTCAAGGAGGGTCCATTGAACCTGTGGTTTGACACAAGTATATTGAATAAAGTCCCACATACATTATTGGGACATAATCTTCGCACGTTCCTGGGACCTCTGGAACAGATGCAGTTTGTCCTTCTTAGACATGATGATTGTGGATGAGGCAGCAAATTGTCTGCCGTACACTGGCCACAGTTATGTGGTGGTTGGCCAAGTTGTTTTAACAGTGAGGAGTGAAATACTTTAGCTTCATTGTCAATGAATGATTCAATCCCTTCCTTGGTATACTTGAGACACAGCCCCGCCCGCACCCAGTTAAGGTAGGTCTGGACTCTTTTTTGGGCCTGATGAGGTACAGCCATCTCTGTCTCGTGTCCTGGTATACTTACTGAGGTGGAAGGTCCATCACCTGTAACAAAATATTACAACACATGATCTTTTTTGTTTCATCCTTTTTTGTACTCTACAATATAGCTGAGTGATTGCATGTCCTTCATGTATGCTACTTGAAGCTGAACAATAATGTGTGTATTTGTATAACATATAACAAGTACACTTAACACAGCTAGAGCCTGACATTATATTACACTCCTATATGGCTCAAACTATTACCATTTTTTGAGATTTTTTTCTGCATATTTGCCAGAGGTGCATATAATGGAAGTCCCCTTGGGGCCTTACTTCTCAAGAGATCAACTTTATTTTAGCAATTATGTAAGAGAACCAGAATGTGACCATTTGTGTAATTTGAAATTAAATTCTGACTATTGGATTCATAGAAAAGAATTGGAATTTTCTATAAAGAGTATATAATTATGGAAACTAGCTAAAGACCAGGTCAACATTTGTAGAGTCAAGGTTTATGTTCACAAGCTCAAATCTAATACCAGCATATGTTCCTTAAAGTACACTTTTTTGAAAAATATGATTTTTAGTGAAACATTTCTTTTTCTCCGCTTAAATAAAAGTATTGTCTTTATACTACTGGGTTCAAAACAAATGTGATAAATGCAGACCTACAGGCATGTAGCTCCACCTTCTATGTCAATCAGATAAGCATATGTGTATAATCAGTGTACAATATTGATTGTGTGAAAATAAAATTGTTAAATCAATGGACAGCTTGCCAAGTTTCACAACCTCATCTGTAGTTAGCACATCCTAAAATGATTTTAAATTTTGCTTCCCGTAAAATTGTATAAAGCTTTTGATGTTTTGCGGAAACAATTTTTCTTCTTTTTTTGTCAACAATGGAAAGCCAGAAAACCAATGATCCAGGGTGTGTTTTGTTTTATCGTTAGTGCTTTGTTGCTTCCTATGTTTTAACTCTCGCTTTCTGGTATTTTCATCGTCTCTGTCGCCAAGAAGCGTCTTCATTGACAATTGTTTCGACATTTTGACCGCCGGAAAAAACAAAAACAAAACATATTTGCAGTCCCTGACTGTGCCATAGTCCCGGACTGTGCGGCAAACAAACAAAAACGTATTGAAACAAAAAAAAAAACAAAAAAAAACTCACCTGATTATAAATGAGCAACATATGTTGGAATATCATATTGACCTTCTTTTTGACCCCACATGACCCAAATTCAAACTTGTCCAAGATTTTATGGAGACAAACATTCTGACCAAGATTCATGAAGATTGGACCAAAAATGTAACCTCTAGAGTGTTAACAAGGTTTTTCTAAGATTTAACTTCATGACCTACTTTTTGACCCCTCATGACCCAAATTCAAACTTGTCCAAGAGTTTATAGAAACAAACATTCTGACCAAGATTCATAAAGATTGGGCCAAAAATGTGGCCTCTAGAGTTTTTAATTTTGACCCCCATACCCAAATTCAACTTGTCAAAGATTTATGAAAAACATTCTGAAAGTTCATAAGAGTGGGCCAAAAATTTGGCCTCTTGAAATTTTTTTTAAATTCGAACTTGTCCTAAATTTTTAAATTTGACCAATTTAAAGGAAAAAAATTGGCCTCTGTGTAAAAGTTTTCTAAGATTGACTCTGACCTACTTTTTGACCCACATGACCATAAATTCGAACTTGTCCAAGATTTTATAGAGATAAACATTCTGACCAAGCTTTATGAAGATTGGCCTAAAAATATGGCCTCTATAGTGTTAAATAGCCAAATTGTTGACGACACACGATGGTCGAAGGACGAAGGGCGATCACAAAAGCCTTGAGCACGTTGATACCACATCCTTTCACATTATCATGACACAAGGCCTGGAACTACCCATATATGCCGAACACCTAGCAAGGGAGCTATTCCAGTACCATTTTTTACAACTCTGGTTTGTTGCGGCTGGGATCGAACCCACAACCTCCTGCTCCCGAGGCGGACGCTCTAACCACTCGGCCACCGGGGACAGTGCTTGGAATCTTCTGCTTGAATTTTTGGAGTGGAATGTCAAATCCTGATATCCTTTAGCTTATAACAAATACATTCTTCACAGACTTCAACTTGTGTTGGCTTTTTAGAGTGACATTACAAACAGAGCCATAGTCGTTATTAACCTGACAGCAAATTTCAGTCTTGATAATTAGTACTCAGCATGTCCATTTACCCCACGTAGATTTTTTTTTACCCCAAATATTGCCCATGTAACCCAAAATTTGTAGGGACTCTTTATATGAAAGGATACTTATTATTACTACTAATAATATTGCTATATTTCCTTAACTTTGTATCCTTTCATACAATTTTTGGGATACTCGTGACACTCATTTTGAGTTGGCTGTCAAGAACACAAGACGCCACTTTGGAACTATTTTCTTGACTTGTTGGATTTTGAGTTATTTTTAAAAAAATGTTTTCAATTACCACTGACAATTTATGACATTTTAAGGGAAGATAATTATTGATGCATTTGTTGATATATTTAATACAAAAGTGAGATGTTGTTTTGTCCTTTTTCTTGCAATAACTTCTTATACTGGCAAGAACTGGATACTCAAGGAAATTTCATACTTTTCAGTCAAGTTTTGAACTACATCTCAATGACACTAAACTTTTACATCATATATAATGCAATAAGTATTATTCAAACATATAACAAACTTCACTATAGCAAAAACTTACTCTATGGTCTGCTAATGACCAAAATAAAAGTTTTTCTTAACTTTCGTTACATTACTTCCGCCAAATTTGGGTACGGTACAATAATCCACCTATATAAAGACAGAATTAGAAGACTTTTTTCCCCTTTAACCCAAATAAATTTCAAACAAAACATGTTTTCGAACAATGCCATGAAGATTTTTTTTTTATTATTTTTGGCTTTGATTTTTTTTACAGAATTTTAAATTTTGATTCAGTACGCCCTTTTATGGTCATTTTATACATGAAATAGCAGATATTTGTTAAGTCAGACAAATGTTAATATCTCCTTTATTTTTTCCTCTATTAAAAAATACATAGATAACATGCAAACTGTTGACTCAAACCTGAAAATAAAAATATGCAGCCAGCTAGAAAATGTAGCCTGAAAACACAGATTCCCCCCTGCTCCACCCCAACAAAATTTTCTAAAAATACATGTAATTTTTATTAAATTTTACCACCATCTTTTATTATTTTTGAATTTATCTGTAAATACTATCTGTGTTTTACATATACACAGCAATTAAAGCTTTATAAGATTTTGTACACCAACACCCAGAGCAAAATTACTAATAAAAACAATGGGTATGGCTGAGAGACAGAAATTGACCCCCAAGTCAGATAGGAGGGTGGTGAGGCTGGAAAAAGCAGTAAATCAAAGAAATACAGACCCTGTGTTACGCACAGCACAGGTAAATTTTGTACTGTAAAGAGGTGTTTTTATATGAAACAAATAAATGAAAGGATCTAGAAAGCATTGTGCTGGATATTACAAAAAGGGACACAACTTTTTCCCAATTAAAGTGTGTATTAAACCCCTGTCTGAGAAGGGGGCCAATGTTTGTGTGCAGTACCGCAGACCAACACCAGAGGAGGTAGACCTGGTAGACCAAGATCCAGTTTAATCACTGGCACTGCAGCATGAAGCCGAATCAGGCAACACAGGCTCATTCAACAAACTTCTGAGAAGTGACAGAAGTCTTTGAGAAAAAGCCTGATGAGAAGCAGACTATGTAAACTAGTTTTCATTACTTGCCTTGCATCAGAAATAAGTCAAAAATAAATATGACAATCTATTTTATCACATAATCTGTTACAAAAGTAAGCATTTTATTCAATTTTATCCCATTTTTACAGTGATTTAAGCCTAAATTAATCCAGTCAAAAGGATTTTATGACTGTTTTTCAAGCTTTTAATGCAGATTAATGCCAAATAGCATGATATTAGCAGCTTAAGTCTTATTTTACTGCATTTAAGCTGTCCAGCTAGTGCCCAGATCTGCCGATGTTACAGCTCAAGGGAGGCAACTGCTCCAGCCCTGTATATTCTGTCATACAGCATTGTGCTCATATCACACAGTGTATACAGTTTAATAACTTAAATTCTATATGCACCTTCCCGGCTGGTGTCTCCAGATGGCCACATACTTTCTTTAAGCCATACCCATTCCCTATTCTTGCTGCCTGTCCATTCCAGACAGTAATCTGGGCCATGATTTACCTTTTTGGGTGTTCTTCAAGAGATTTTTGCACTTTTTCCAAACATTTGATGTTGGTAGTAGCCATTACTGAAAGGCAGACAACAAAAATGTAAAAAAAACTACCAATGTCTTTTCAATTTGGTGCCAAAATCCTTGTGACTCTCAATTTCTGCTTGTCTGTTAATGTCTGAGACTACTAAATAGTTTTCCATAGACCTACATTATAAGGTCTATGCTTATAGCTACTTCCCTATATCTCATTGAGCATTAAGCTACCCCTGATTTGAAAGTTCCATCCAAGTGCTTTCTAAAAATCACCAGCAAAGTAAAGCATGACCACGAAAATCTTGAGCAACAGACTGCCAAACATGGTAACCCCAATATTGGGACTTTTCCCTCCAAATGTCAAAAATAGCACATTCTCAATTTGTACTCACAAAAATCACACAATGTCAGATAAGCAGATTATTTGTGTTTTTTAGTGTTAAGAATATTTGAATTTTGAAAATTAAACAATACTTACATTTTTATTTTTTACTGATAACAAATCAAATTATGTAAACATTAGCCACGCATTCCCTGTACTTTTTTGCTTGACCAATGGGAAGCCCCAACCTATTTAGTAGTCTCTGACCATAATAGCAATAATTAATATGCAATGTTACGGTTGTCACACCAGGCACACGGAGTTGGAAACAAAAGGATGCGACTAGTAAATGCTAGAGATCTACATATCAACGGGGGGGGGGGGGGGGGGGGGGGGTTTTTTGATTAAGTTGGTAAGGGGGCATGCTACCCCTGGAAAAATAAGTTTGTAGTATGATGGAGATGCATTCTGAAGGGTATCTGGAGAAAAAAAAAAAGATAAAAAGATTAGTGGGGGTGTGAGCATAGGCTTCTATTGCCTGGAAAAATGTCTTAATAGATTCTCTCTGCCTTAGTTGTTACACTGAATTTTCGAAACACATGACTTTCAAATAGATCGATCTACATGACATATTTATGTACATGATAAAATAGAAATGCTGAAATACTGATCGTATATTTAGAAATGATATTTTCCATATTTGTCAGAAATTTCATAATGGTTTTGTTTTATATAGAAAATGAGCAATATATAGCAAGATTGCAATAAGAGTTTTGGCAAGACCGTCTAAGAATGCAAGTTAAAGCTTTTACTTTCCTCACTTTAATGGATCCATGTTTTATCAGCATTTAGACCGGGATACGGATGTCAAACCACTTTACTTAAAATAACTGAAGCTAGATTGATGCCTTTTTATGTTATCAAACAGTACTTTGTATGTGCTTTTAACTGTTCATATGTTTATGTTTTCCAAGTGCTTTAGGTTTTTAATGCTCAGCATTCAAGTCGTATTTTTACTTATGGGTACGAAATATTTTAACATATTGTAGCGTCTGTGACCATGCAGTTGTCTCATGTTATAACCATGTACATGAATGTTGTTTACAAGGTTATTGCTTCAGATCCACGTGAGGTTCTCAACTGCACGTTAATCTATCTATCTATATATACTGCACAAACTCCCCTTTCGGGTATTACTGGCAGTAATTGTTATTGTAATACAGCTGTTATTGGAACAGTATCAGAATGTCAGACCTCGCGATTTGTGATACGTACAGTTATATTTCATTTTCTGCTTTCTTTTTCCCTAGTGTATGATACCTGTCATCCCCTGTAGTTCATTATATTTCCTTTTTTCTTACTTATTGTCGACCTGTCCATCCCTTTAGTCTGCATGTTGTTTATGCGCGTGCGTCGTGGTATAAAATATTGACGACTCACAAGTTATTGTCGTCGTCTTCTCCGGGTCATTCTGTGCAAGTGCGCTTTGGGCATAACCGGGTCAAGGTGGTGTACACTTGCGTATACAAGGTCTATGTTACTACTGCGCTTGTCCAATTTTGAGTCAAACGCTTCAAATAATTCAGTTGCGATCCAGGTTTCCATGTAGGCAGTCGACATTTTAGATCGTCCCAAGATTACCAAGAGTATATAGGCTGAGATACCATAAGGTAACATCATCAACAAGTAAATAGATCTGATATACCAAGTAAATAGATCGATTCCACAAAATTCAAGATTTCCAAGCCTATAAATAATTCTACTCCTATAAATAATTCTATACCTCTTTATAGCGGCCGAAGTCTGACAGCCTTAAATAATTCAATATTTATGATATAGTATTATTATATTATATAATTATATATATGTTATTATGTGATTGAAACAATCAAAATAAATAATTATAACTGTTTACTGCTTCATTCATTCTATCGCTCGGAGATTAGTTACGTGTGGCCACTCGCTACCAGGGAGCTTATTCAACCCCGGAATTGGAGATTGAACCTTTACGGCGGATTTTATAACATCATTTGCAATTCACGGCCCCCACCCATCATACGTAACAAAAATATGTTTAACGTATAATCAATGTCACGTGTTTGAATGTATCAAATTAATTAAGATAATATAAGAAGTAAAATTATACCAATCAAAATAACCTACACATTACACGTAAACAAGAGTTATGATGGTGTACCATGTATTTGGTTTGTAATCGATAAAGTCTATACAACAAGCTTAAGTTATTAAATGTTTATAATGCATCAGGTATTCGAATGTTTCATTCAAATGTATAGAATACATTACTGCACAAACGTGCTCTCACATAACCACTTAAAAGGACGTCTTGCACACAAAGCCTACGCTTTACAAGTCTGTCCTATTTTAAAATATTGAATTTTGAGTCTTGATTAATTGATCATGGCAGGAATTATATCATGTTGCTATTGGTATCATTTTTTTATTTAATACAGCTAGGCATTGTGTTAATTTAATGTAAATGTATTGATATAAAATATATGATAGTTATTATGCAATAAAACATTTTTTTTAACCGATATGCATATTTATTTTGGGCGTTTTGGTGTCATGTTAATTGTGAAGTAACATGGGTGTAGTTGGGCCGAAATAGATGTGAAGGTCCGGGCTAGTGGGTCCGGGGGCTGCTCCTTGATAGTTTATTTTCCAGGATGCGCATAGGTGCTTTTCCCGGCATATAGGGTTCAAAAAAAAAATCAATTCAATCGCATGTGTAATTAGAAAAATCTATTTTCCATTTACATTCTTGTATTTTTTGTGTGGAAAATATGTCGATCACAAAATCGATGTAAATGCCGGAATCTCTGTAGATATATAACATACATTACCAGTTGCATTACCAGCGATATCAGACGATGTCGGGCGTAGCTAGGGCCAAATTCCAAGTAATTATCAGAGGTCAGGGAGTATACACTCCCATCCCCGTAAAGATGTACATGACGTTCTTATTTTATTGCACTTACTACTCTGTATACATTTACACTTTAATATTAAATCCATACGGCACTCTTTTCATTTTTTTATTTCGAATTTGTTGCACGTTCTTGGTAGATATTAAGCCTTTCCGGAGGTCAAAGTTTTGCTGTGGAAACTATTTTAAAATCCTCTGCATCCTGGAAAAAGTCAGCACCGCCGTGGTTGTAGACACAGGCTTTATTTATAGAAGACAAGCAGTGCGTTAGACAGAAACATTTAAACCGGGGCAGTCTAGGCAGTCTGGTTGTCGTGGATACACCGAAGTTGAAAAATATGGTACTGGCAGCCTTGCTTGGCTCTAAACCTATACACAGGATAGATCCAGGACTGTGTCAGGATAATGTGATTCCATGTGGTATCATGCCACATGTCTACAACGTGATACTGCAGAGTGGCACCACTATATCTGTCTCAAGAAGACAAATGTCAGAAATACTGCATGGTTAAAAAAATATAAACCATAAATCTGTATACTAATTTTACCTTTCACTGATAGAGGGTCATGGGTTCGAGTCCTGGCAACCGACTATGCCACTGTATTGGAGAAAATCGGCAGTTTCTTACGAAGGGTGTGAGTCTAGTACTGGTCCTTCCCAGGAACGATGGTAAGGTATATTGTCCACCTGATTTAACTGAATAATTGTTTTAAAACCCGAAACAAACAGTATATGATATATACATTCGAGTGTTGGTTTTAGGATCCGGTAACTAGAAAGAAAAATGCTTACACCTATATTTTATACTTGATTTTCAACTGGGTTTCTGGAAGTCTACCATGGTTGAAAATAGCAGAACTTTATATTGGGAACTGGTTTTTGCTGGAGCAAAAACGTTTTATGTTTGCAAAATAGCATTTATAATTATGAAAAAAAAATTTAATGTGTTTCTATTTTGGAGAGAAACAGGTTTCTTAATTTTTTTTTCTTATAACTTCAAATTGGCTTATCATAGGAACGTTTGATTTTAGTTTTTCTTTCATCCCAAATGATGCTCAAAGGTTTTGGTTCCCTGTAGCTGAGTTTCAGCATAATCTCAAATAATCAATAGCGTCATTTTTGGTACTAACCATGGTCACGTGGCAACCCAGTGTCAGTTATGAAATAAGTAATGATACGCATACAAAAATCTATATTTTATAGTAATAGGATCATCTATTGAAATACTTATTGAACTCACTGAAGCAGTACGCTCAGTAACATTATCTCAACAACTGGTCAAGCAGTCCTGGAACTACCCTGATGTTGAGCGCCAAGCAAAGTAAACATGCCGGTACCATAGTCGCGGTGTTGGAATGTTCCGAGACGGAGACGGAACCCATTACTCCGGCCTTCGTGATTAGATTGTTGTCTGAATTTAACACCGTGCATTATTCTGCGATATAACACGATATATGAACGCAATTCTTTTTCCTAAAGATATCATGTGATTGCTGAATTATGGAACAAAATATAATATATAACGATTCAAAGAGTGGTAAAACAGTCGGTGAATATACTAACATATGTATTTTACTCCCGTTTACCATCGCGGTATTTCGGACATGGTATCTGGGTGTCTCAAATTTGAAGGATTCTCTTCGAGGAAGAAGAGAAAAGCTCAGCCAAGCTAGGACAAGGTCGCTAGCTATGACCTTTCCATGCCCAAAGTACTGGTCCAACCCAAGAACCGTCGAGAGGGATTTAAATCTAAACTCGGCCATTATATGAATATTGACTTTTTATTGCTTGCTTATTTATTACATGATGTTCATTACTTATTTATTAATACATAAGAAACCTAAGAAAGAAGGACAATTACACCTAATGGAGTTGTGAATTTTCCTTTTAGAACACACTTTTTTTTTCTGGATAGAATAAGTGTTGTTGTTTTTAACAATTATATTAGACATTACTCAATATGTTTTTATTGAACAAATATTCTCTTTATACAATTTTCAAACACTACGCACACCATAGCTAAATAGCATTATCGAATCAGGATTGGTTCATTATACATTTGTTAAAAGAACACACAATATATCATAGTACAGCGTCGGACACCCACAGTCTATTCGTCCCGTTACTCTCCATTCGATGGAAAGCATCGTTATCAGCAGCAGTGGGTTACCGACGATGATCAAAATGTATAATTATACCTTTACATTTTATGTGCTTCCTGTCTGTCTACATATTTGTTTGCAAGTATATCTCCTGTTGCGATTCCTTTTCTAAAAAAACAAAGAAGATAAATCTAAAATAATTAAAAGCTAAAAGAATTAAAAGCTTACCATTGCAATAGAACTGCACACATGTATATAAAGTTAGAATATTAAACATGTCGATTTCAAACGCTCATATAAATAAATATGAAATCAAAGAGGGGGAGGGAACGAGCATTTTATGAAAAGAAAAACAAATATTTACAAGTACAAATGTAGTGATGTCTCTGTTACCTCCCTTTGACCATTCAACCATTAAAAGTTTTATTTTTGAGATTCAATCTGTGGCTCAGTACTTATAAATAACTAAGCATGGTAACGTTTGTTGACTTAGAATTACCACGTCGGTGAAAAAAAAAACAACCTTAACGTAGCAAAATGTTAGCACATTTAAACAAATTAAATAATAAACCCAATGCAAATTTAACGTTTTGCTTTAAATATACATGTTCTGTCAGGTTTCCTTCCGTAATGTGTGATACCATATATTGATACCGTTATGGTATAATCACCGTGTCTCTCAATCGCAACATCTCGAGCGCGCTTGCATAGATCGACATCCATAGACGAAATTACCTGAAGCTTCCCGATCGCAGAACTCAAATGTATTTCACCCAGACAAAAAGACAAAAAACTTATACCACTAATACCATCACGACCATCACTACCAACCATCGTCATCATCATCATCATCATCATCATCATCATAGTAGTCCTTGCCGTCTTTTGTGTCATTCACATTCCATGTTTCAACAATAACTGGTCACGTCATCTTTGAACAGAGTTGTATGCAACGCTAAAAAATGTTAGCTCACATTTATTCATCGGACAACATTTCTGGGATATATTTAGACATTAATAAAAATACTTAAATTTTTCCTCCTTTTCACTACGTGGAGATAAATGTTATCACTAACTGGTAATAATTTTTTGTATGCTTAGTTTCCTACGATTGCATTATGGAATTAAAAAAAAAAAAAAAATGCGTTGAAAATCGATGCTGGAAATTACGTGTTTAATAAACTATAATGAAAAAAGACAATGCTCAAGCGAAAAAATCGCAAATCATTCGAAATATTTTGACCATCACCTGGCTGGAATTTCCATCGCCAGGTAGCAAATATATTTTATAAAATTTCGTGTATACGAAGCCGCTTGCCCAATGGTCCAATTGCCATATCGGCGTTGCAAACGAGGGTCGTGGGTTCGATTCCTAGCCGGGAACAGTTTTTAATCTTGTTGCAATATGTGTGTGATATTGAATATCATCAAGTTACCTATATGTACATGTGTATATAAAAAGAAATGAAAAAATAAAACATAAATAATGAAAGTATGTTGATTTAGATTTGCTTCCGCATATTAATATAAATCTTATAAACTATAAGCAAGAGAAATAGGGATAGTAAGACGATGTGCTTATTGTTAGCAGTCCATTGTTCATATTTTCCTGTATCGATCGTGTCCACGCAAGGTTGAAGCGGGTTTAAAACATTGGGTTCATTGGCATCGCTTGAAAATGTGGTCCTCTTATTAAATTCACTTTGATAAATAGTGAGTAAATAAGTAAAGTCTTTAGAATGAATAAACTGATTTAAACGGCTTGTTTTCTAAGCACTTTATTAGCGCTTTGAATTTAGATGTCACCCTAATTGTGTGGTCAATCAGAATTTATCAGCGATTTATTTAGATATAACACTATTTTTTTATAATAGCGTGTTCATAACATATCGATATTTTTGACACCCAAATTTAAGGTGAAGTATCCAGGAGGCAGTAACAATGCATGCGACTTGCCGCTTTGCCAGAGCTAGAGAAGCGTGTACTCCACCCCCCCCCCCTCTCTCTCTCTCCCCCCCCCCCCCCCCCCCCCCCCTTTGAAATCGCCAGTGCTTCTAAGTCGGATAGAATGTATTTAGACATTCCTACACACAATAGAAGCATACGCTCGCTTGGTCTTCTATTTTCTGTATACATGTCCTAATAGACTCTATCCTATAATAAAAAGTGTAAACTATGAAAGACAATATTTTTGATACCGTGTTAACCAGTCCTGGATCAATCAATATAAGCTGAGTGCCATACAAGTCACATTAACGACTTTTCATTGATCCAGTCGGGTCCACTCTTAAGGAAACAGTTTGAAAAATGTTTATGTGTTGTTTTTTATGTTTTTGTTTTTTTTTCAATTTGAACAAACAGTTGGACCTGGATTAGCGGCCATCTCTACTCAGCAGCCGACCTGTTTAAATAAATCATCATTTAGACTCCTGGAAAACATCGTGTTATACCTACATTTAGCAACCTCCTGCATAAAGCAGCCTCCTTCACCTGTTCTATTAATCGGACACTTGAGACAGGTTAAAATGAATTTATGAGCCATGTTACCGATTCGTGTCCCTAGGACCTTCTTGTTGTTTGTTGTTGTTGTTGTTTTCCGAAGTATCAAACTGCAGTCGCTGGTATATAGGGATGATGAAAGGATAAAGGGTTAAATTTTTACTCTTCTTCTCATTTATTATGCTGCTGTTAAATACAACTAACTTTTTGTGTTTTGTTAATCAAACTGCACAATGCTTAAAGACCCCTTTTTTTACTTAGGATTTTAAATGTGTAGTCCAACATGACTTTGTACGTCAGCTGGACAAGATGGTGACGAGAAATATAAGATCATCCCGAGAGAAAGATACTGATATGTTGACCAATCAAGCAAAAAAAAAAGTCAATCAGTGATGTCAAAGAACTGAGGAGAAAAAATAAAGACTCAATAACTCATGTCCAGCTGCCGCTTGACCATGGTTACTTGTTGATAATGTCAAACCAACAGTGATTCAGTTATTTGCACTCACACTTAGTTTACCTGAGACAACCATGACGATGTCGGGTAGAGGTACCACGCCGTCGACAAGTGGCGTAATTCCACACTCATTCGCATTATCTTTACACATAGCCTGTACTTTCCCAAAACATCTTAAATTGAACTTTCCCCAAACTTTAATATTTGAAGATTAGCTCTTACTGTTGATAGAAAGTTTATATAAATGTCATTTTCAGCTTGTTTCCATAGAAAGGGTTGGTCGTCAATTTCTTGAGATCTATAAATCTTAATCTGCCATGGTTCGTTAAAAGCAGGTCTTTTAGTAGTTCCATTATACCCTAAACCCAAGCAATGCAGCCATGCAAAAATTAATTTTGAAAAGATTTTCGGCGTAGCTTTCTGATGTACATAGCATACAAATTGCCATGTTGTCTGAGAGTACTAGTAGTCAGTGAAAGTTGATATTTATAAAATATGAAACAACAAAACCTAGTGTGTAGACAGAAAAAAAAACAGCCATGTTTCATTTGGAAAACACTATAAGATTATACTCAGTTTACAGCACTGTGTTCTCGATTGTCATGGGCCGTTAAACTAAGGCTAGGTAGCACATTGCTGTAATCGTATACCTCGGAAATTTCCGACATGAACTCGGAAGAAATAGGCGAGATGACCTGAATTTCTTACTAGCATCTATTTGTTTCACTCCGATTTTTACGGAATCTTCGATAAAATACGGCTCAAAAGAATACACTACATGTACACTGTTGTAATGAATGCTCGGGAAATGTCGGCGTTTTTCGTGTCTGTTCGGGATTGTCTTCGTCCAATGTAACGGTAAAACTACATTATAAAACAATCTCTTTTTTCACAATAATCGAAATGCTTTGAAAACATAAAATCGATATTTGTTTCTTCATTTTCTGACAATCTTATTTTAATTAAGTTGAAAGTGCATCGGTGTATCGCCCGTTCGCAGCGCGGTCATCAAATGAATACCGGAAAGTCATCAAACAGACGCCAGACGGGCAGCCCCGGGTCTTGTACGACCACCCGATGTATTCAAACAAAAAACGGCCCTTTACAGTAAACTGATGTGGTTCTTGTGTAAGTGTAAAATCGTCTTTTCATAACGAAACGAATGAGGGCGGGGGTTTGTTGGAACGCAATTTGATGTTCAACGCAACGCACGATGGGTTCGGACCCAATAATGCGTGACACACATTGGAGCCAGAATTGGACCCCAAAGTGCGTTGCATCATTGCATTAGTAGATCCCGTATAATGAAGACTAACGCACATTGGGGTCTAAACTTTGCACATAGGTTTCTGAAATAGCGTAAATTGTAGTGATCGATGGTTGTATTGCTAATATAAACTGACTAACTGAGCGTTATAGAAACTTTTTTACACAAATTTAACCACTTGACATGAATAAACAGACAAGTAAAATACAGACATTTGTTTCTCGTTTAGTACCTCAGTGTTATTTTCTTAGACTACAGATATATACATGTAGAAATATAAAGACGTCAATGAATCTCCGCTGATCTATGCAGAACAAAATCCGTTTCATACCACATTCTTAAACGTTTTAATTTTTATCATAATCAAAATACAAATCATCATGAATACCATCATTAGTGTTATAGGTCATTACATCTGATAAAAAAGGCGACATAACGGGCCAAATTTTGCTTGCTTTTTATGTTCTAGCTAAAATACTGTAATGAAGTACATTAATATCAAATTCATGTATAGATCTTATTTTTGCTTATGAAATTTCCCTTTAAAGCAGCTCTTTCGCATGCAGATAATAGGAATAAACATTTTTTTCCTTCTCTCCTTCGTTAAAGTTGCCAAAGTATTTGTTTCCTAACAAATAAAATCGTCAAGTGTAGGTTACAGTGTACATGTTTCGGAACATGACATCTTCAAACAATGACTTGATTTGACTTGACTACCATTGCGTCGACAGTATTTCAGTCATATAGCGACGTCCAGCTAATTACAGGTGGAGGAAGACCTCGAATGCACGGAGGCATCCTTTGTAGATCCACAAACCTACCGCAAGCCAGCTGGAAGGCTTCCTCATATGAAAGTCCGAATGACCCTGCCGGGATTCGAACCCACGCGGTGAGGGGCTGAGTTAGTGTTAAAGTCAGCGAGTTTTCCCTGTCAGCCACGGAGGCCTCCCATGACATCTTCAACAGATCCGGGAGCGAATTCGTAAGTGTTATTATATACATAATGTTCAGCCTGTGAAGTGAGCGCATGCGCGAAAGTGAATGTGATTGGTCATTTAACGGCACAGAGAAAATATAAATATAGTTTTTTATAATTCTAAATATGGTTTCAATAACGTTCGTAACGCTATTGCCTATAAAAGAGAAATCATCCATTTTTACAATCACAAAATTGTGTGTGACCATGAGTCTGTAGATGGTTATTGAAAGAATTAATATACCCAGATAAGTAATATTAAATTTTTAGTCAAAGACCATAGACTTACCTTCTTTATCCGCCAGCATATATACAACAACCGGATCTTATTTGAAGAAGAAGAAGAAGAAGAAGAAGAAGAGAGAGAGAGAGAGAGAGAGAGAGGGGGGGGGGCAGATGTGTATGAAACATGTCCTAACTTGAAAACTACTGTAGGAAATTATTTATTTCAATACACAATTTCATTTATTGTCGTGAATTATCAGTACATATCAATTTATTTATTAAAAGATAAAGAAATTTCAGTATATAATTGTATTCAAGGATAAATCTGACGACACCTAGGAATAACGATAGATTACTGTACGTTTATAATCGATTCATTATCTTGCTAAAGAAATTCAATGTGTCAAATTTGCTTTCAAACATTACTTCCTCGTCAGAAAAAAAAAGCGAGATAATTCTGAAAGATTTGCACGCAAGCTTTCAAAATCGTCGTTTGTGTTTGATTGTACGGTATGTTTTATGTTGCTTCTATTACATTTTTATTATTTTCTTTCTTTTTTTTACTGGCTATCATATTTACATCTAATTTAACATTATTTTTTAAATCACATACAATTGAAAACTCTAGAAGACAAATAGCATGTCCTCACCAGCGTTATTATCGTTGCAAAAGCTTGTATTTTTATTGTAACACGTTTACTTTCATCAAGTGACATGAATATTTCTTGTTTTTGAATACATACATTTATTTTCGGTTTTCACCAAATCGCGAGCCCGCCGCGTTGTTTTATCACTCGCACAGGTCGCGTAAATTCGCCGCATCCCTAGGCCTAGTGGTTAAGACATCCTATTCGGGAATGGGAGGTCGAATGCTCGATCACCAGCAAAGGAACGTTCTGATAAGGTCGTTTGGTGAGCCGCCAGCTAGTTAAATATGTTTACTGGTTGTCTTCCTGCCTGGTGCCTGGCATATAGGAGGAAACCGGGGGAGGTACTTGGGAAAGCAAAGAGGTGTCTCATGAGTCAAAACTGGCTGGCCCTTTCAATAGGGGTGACAC
The DNA here is from genome assembly GCA_021229015.1 of Solen grandis. Taxonomy (NCBI): domain Eukaryota; kingdom Metazoa; phylum Mollusca; class Bivalvia; order Adapedonta; family Solenidae; genus Solen; species Solen grandis. Next base: position 5,949 of record JAIFHC010000648.1, on the reverse strand, counting down.
TATACCAAACAAACACTCTACTTTGATCGCTGGATTGCGTTTACATCAATCTTAAATTGCGAGCGAACATCGACTCATTTTGCAACCTCTTTTACGACCTCTTTCAGTGGCCCCATAGGTCTCAATCGGTCACAATGGACTCGGATACAGAGTAAGAGATTGCACATGTCTTTAATAACGAGTTGGGATGACAGAACTAAGACCAGTCGCACCCATTCGAGATCGACTTGCTACCCTATCAAGAATGCTTAAATACCTCGATAGCGAGCATTGCGATCGTCAGCAGTCGTTACTATTTTACGCGATTGTGACAATATTGGAATAACTTGGAAACTATGTTGTAAGCTGTACGGTCGTAAATGTGTAGACACATCCAAGATGGCGGACGTGGAGGATGACAAAAAGTAGGTGACACATTTTCCTATCTGTAACACTTAATCTTGAGTTTGTGAGACCATTATACCTATTGCAAATTGTACAGGAAGAACACATTGAGCCTCGGTACCATATAAAAATATTCTATTGCCATTATTCTTTGAGATAGCATGCGTCAAACATATCCAATTGCAGAAATTTAAAATTAAATCGAGGACTTCGTCTTGTTTTTTGTTATTATTGGTCTAATAAGCTTATTCTTTCAATTTATTTGATTCTTCCTAGACAATTTAAACGCATACTTTATGTTGGTTATATTCGTTGTTGGGGAAAACGTCTAGAAATACCTGAAATCATGTGTTTTTTAAATCGTCGATACACCGGTGTAGACACCGTGAACATTTATGCACACAGCGGTGTAGAAACGGATTTTTCTGAACGGTGTAGACACTGAAACAGTCCAAACTGTGTACGGTGTAGACCAAATTGTGTACGGTGTAGATCAAATTGTGTACGGTGTAGACCAAATTGTGTACGGTGTAGACCAAACTGTGTACGGTGTAGACCAAATTGTGTACGGTGTAGACCAAAACGTTATGATATATACCATCACCTTTATGCATTTAAATACTTAATGATAAGCCGCATGGCGAAAGCGCTATATAATATTTTATTTATATAATTAAATATGAAATAACTAAAGGCGTGTAAATTCATATTTAAATTTCATATATATTTATATATAATTATATTTATATTTCAGATTTACACCTTTCGTATGCTACTACTGTTCGTTGGATGGGGATTTTGAAACTGTTGTTAATCACTCGACTGAAGTCCACACTGACAAGATTTTAAAAGTTCGACGCAGGGAAATTAATGAAATAAGCGGAAAAAGAGGTCTAAAAACTTTAAATTTTAGTATAGTTCCAGATATTGTTAAAGCCAAAGACAAAAAATTTTACCTATTGATGAACATGGAATTCAAAATATAAAAATTAATGAAATAGAAACAGATGATTATGGACTGAATAACCTGTCACTCGATGATATCCCTTATCCTGAATGTATGAGCCCTTTCTTCAAGCGAATGAAGACCTCAACACCACACAAAATTGCAAATGAAACGCCAAATAATCCGTATCCAATCTACCAAGATGATTTTGAAGAAAACCGAAAAGAGCATCTGCTCAATGATAAAGATCAAGATCTGTTAAAAGAAATAATTGACATATTACCAGAAGTAATTCACGAATTCAGAAAAATCGACCAACTTATTATAAAAAATCGTCAAGCATGAATAAAGAATTTACAAAAAAATATAAAGGCAATCAATATGTTTCTTTTAACAAAATATTTTGATCCACACCGTACACAGTTTGGACTGTTTCAGTGTCTACACCGTTCAGAAAAATTTGTTTCTACACCGCTGTGTGCATAAATGTTCATGGTGTCTACACCGGTGTATCGACGATTTAAAAAACACATGATTTCAGGTATTTCTAGACGTTTTCCCCAACAACGAATATAACCAACATAAAGTATGCGTTTAAATTGTCTAGGAAGAATCAAATAAATTGAAAGAATAAGCTTATTCGACCAATAATAACAAAAAAACAAGACGAAGTCCTCGATTCAATTTTAAATTTCTGCAATTGGATATGTTTGACGCATGCTATCTCAAAGAATAATGGCAATAGAATATTTTTATATGGTACCGAGGCTCAATGCGTTCTTCCTGTACAATTTGCAATAGGTATAATGGTCTCACAAACTCAAGATTAAGTGTTACAGATAGGAAAATATGTCACCTACCTTTCGTCATCCTCCACGTCCGCCATCTTGGATGTGTCTACACATTTACGGCCGTACATCTTACAACATAGTGATGGAGGCCGACATTGAAAATATCGCAATGGCGTGTTTACCCAATGCAGCAATAAGTTACGATTTATGCGAGCCTATTACTACTAATTATGCAACCCCGTTGCATTTTTCACCGGTCGCACTACGCTTGCGAGGATTTTGAACCATTAAAACAATCAATGCGAGTGATAGCGACAGGATGCCATTTTTTTGGTCGCAAGTTGGTCTCAAACGCGATATAACCGGGGTTTCAGATTAGAATCTTGGTGGTAAATGATCTTGGCTTAAACCCTTCCGTGATATCAACGAATATCAATGCTCCACGAACAATAATGATTAATAAATTATTATGACAATGAATGATAATAATAAGGAATGGAATTTGTCATCTCATTATTACTTCCGGTTTGTCATTTATGTGTTTCTGATTGGATGACGTAAATTAAAACAAATACGCGTGCAATTTCACGCTATCTGTCGATGTCAATTGCTAGAATCGCTAGATTCAACCCCCCCCCCCCCCCGCAAAGGAGCATACTTATAAAAGATATACAAATTGTTGACACTTCGTGCTATTTCTTATTCAAGGTTGCCTTTTGACCATGATTCGTTATGTGTTTATTTGATATCAGACTGACCGAACCTGCACAGAATAAATAGATACGACCTTCGTAATCAGGTGATTTCAGATTCTGTTCCTTGCCATGTTTTAATATACAGTACCGGCGAACAAAAAAAATCTTGATGATCAAGATTCCAATGAGAATGGCAATTCTGCGCTTCTACTGCCAGTGGGCTAAATACTCAATCAAATGACGAAATATTTAGGTATCATGCAACACATTAAGACATTAAATATTTTGTTAGACTATAGTGTTATAAGAATTGCTCTCTTTTCTTACACATGAAAACTCCTGTCAGATACGATGAAATTTCACTGAATTAAAAGTAAACGTTAATCAGTAATCATGAGATCGTTTATCTAAGGCAAGAAAGAAAATTAAAACTTGTTATGTATATCGCAGGCCATGTACAGGGACTTGCTCCTGTTCGTGAAAAAAAAGAACTGAAGTAAATTTTGGAATGGTTTGAATATTTACATTGCAGTAATGGTCAGCGATATTGCGATTGTTTTAGTTTCCAAATTTTGGTCCTGGTTGTTGTACTTTTGATAGATTCACGAATATATCAAATTAATACGCAGACAAAGAGAGATAAATTTCATGATATGTTTATATATTTCGGTAGATAAATGCATATTCTATTGATTCCGTAAGTAGATTGTATAGATTTATTCGAAAATATTGGGAAGAAATAAGTTGAGGCGAGTGGACACCCAAAATAGTGTCCATCCATTTTGATAAATTATAGATATAGTCTTTTCGATGGGACTTTCCGTTGAGAACGAAAGGTGGGCGAAACTAGATGCGCAAGGAAAAAAATACTCAACGAAAAATACCCAATCGAGTAGATATTTGCGTTGATGTCGCTTATATCAATAACCGTTTTTACAAAGAAGTTAAAAACAAAGATGTGATTCAGGATTTCTTTCACCTTGTCCATCGCAATAATTTATTAGATTTTCTGTTACAGGGAACCCAGTTAATCAAGCTAAATGATAAAATTATCATGCGTTACATTTATTTCAAGACACCTGACATTATTCTACTTAAGTTTTATCTAATAATTTCTACATAGAAAATTCAAGTACTGCTTGAACGGGGGATACTAAATTGATAAATTGAGAAATTAATGAGTTCTGTTTAGCAAAATCACACGATGAGTAATTTGAATAAGTATATAATCTTTTCAAATTTTGCTTATGTGTACTAGCTTTAATCTTGAAAATAGTTTAGATATCATTAACATAGCATTTTCTTCGTTGAGTAAGTGCTTATCGCTCTGACGTCACAATGTGAACAAGTCGAATCAAAACATTTAAGGTACGGAAAATAGTAAGTCAACATAAACCCCGGTCGAACACGCCCAATGACTGGCAATCATATAATACTCACATGTCAAAGGTAAACTGGCATCTAGCAGTACTATTTATAGCAGGTTGACAGGTGTGGAAAAGAAACAGCATACAACAGCTGCTCAGTATTCATATCGGTAGAGCGTTGGTATCAAGAGCCGGATCCAGGAGTTCGGGTTAGGGGAGGCGCTATATTAAAAAAATGTAGGCAGTGACAATGCATGTCGCTTTGCCCGAGGCGTGGTAAGGGTGTAGTTCCGGTTAGACTTTGGATCCGGGGGAACTCCCTTGCGTTTTTATTTTTATTTTTTTAAGCTGTAAAATTATGCATTCTTGTGAGTTTTCGGGGGGGGGGGGCTAGCGCCGTGTGCCCCTCCCACCCCCCACCCCCCTGAATCTGCCAGCGGTTTCGTGTTTTAATTGTTCATTCGAGCTTCTGGTTCGAATCCCACAATTCATTTTTTCCTTATTTTGGAACTTTGGAAATCAGGATGCACGTTGACATCATTCAGGTTTTTTGTACTTACATGATATCAAAATGACTTCAGGTATCAAAACCGTAATATATCGGCCATGCAAGCATTTTCTCGAAACCATACGATTTATTTCGAGGACGTATAATATTATAAAGATAATGAGTGTCAGGTCAATATTTATAAACAATACAGTTGGCTTAACAAGAGGGCCATGATGGACATGGATCGCTCGCCTGAGTATAGGGTAACCCAAGGAACATCACTCTGTATTCAAACATTTTGAAATCTGGCCAGTAGTTTCTAATGAAATGATCCCTGCAAAGTTTAATCAAACTCATTAATTTCTCAATTTAGCATCCCCCGTTCCAGCAGAACTTGAATTTTCTATGTAGAAATTATTAGAAAAAGGTAGAATAATGTCAGGTTTCTTGAAATAAATGTAATTCACGGTAATTTTATCATTTAGCTTGATCAGTTTCAGAAGAGATTCAATATAAACATTAAGGCAAAAAAGTCCTGCCCCTGGCAGCCATGTTTTTTTACGGATCGGAATAATTTTAGCAACTTTTGTGAAGCTTCACCCAAGGATCATCCATGCCTGCTTAAATCAAATTCTGTCTAGCCGTTTCAGAGGAGATGTCACTTAGAAAGTTCACTATACGTATATAAGGAAAAATCACCCCGCCCATGGCGGCCATGTTTTTTTACCGATTGAAATAATTTTAGAAAATTTGTGAAGCATCACCAAATGATCATCCCTGCCAAATTTAATCAAATTCTGTCAAGCGGTTCCAGAGGAGATGTGGTTTAAATGTTTCACTATAGACATATAAAACCTGTCGGCCATGTTTTTTACGGACCAGAATAATTTTAGCAATCTTGGTAGAGAGTTATCCAAGGAACATCTTTACCAAATTATTTTAAAATCTGGCATATAGTTTTGAATGAGATGAATTTTAAATTGTTCATATTTTTTCTTTCTGTTGTTACGACCATTTTGTTGAAATGGCGCAACAAAGAAAAGCCAGCAACAAACTAGTTAACTAAATATATTTTAATTATAAACAAGTAACAAATATCAATATGAATATCACAACATACAGTGTCTTAAAATTATAATAACAAATTAGTTTGATCCTTGTCTGATTGATAAAATTTAAATATAACCTGAGTAATCCAATAGATATGTCCTTTTATCCAAATGTATGTCCGAAATTAATTCCAAACTGTTAAATGACCCACACTTGATGAATTGCT
>JAIFHC010000647.1:0-50000 GCA_021229015.1 Solen grandis | reverse complement strand
ATATCGCTATCTTTGTTATCCTGACTTGAGCATGACGTGACTTATATCGTTATCTTTGTTATCCTGACTGGAGCATGACGTGACTTATATCGCTACCTTTGTTATCCTGACTGGAGCATGATGTGACTTATATCGCTACCTTTGTTATCCTGACTGGAGCATGATGTGACTTATATCGCTATCTTTGTTATCCTGACTGGAGCATGATGTGACTTATATCGCTACCTTTGTTATCCTGACTGGAGCATGACGTGACTTATATCGCTCTGTTATATTGACTGGAGCATGACATGACTTATATCGCTATCTTTGTTATCCTGACTGGAGCATGATGTGACTTATATCGCTATTTTTGTTATCTTGACTGGAGCATGACGTGACTTATATCGCTATCTTTGTTATCTTGACTGGAGCATGATGTGACTTATATCGCTATCTTTGTTATCCTGACTGGAGCATGACGTGACTTATATCACTATCTTTGTTATTTTGACTGGAGCATGACGTGACTTATATCGCTATCTTTGTTATCCTGACTGGAGCATGACGTGACTTATATCGCTATCTTTGTTATTTTGACTTGAGCATGACGTGACTTATATCGCTATCTTTGTTATCTTGACTGGAGCATGACGTGACTTATATCGCTTTGTTATCCTGACTGGAGCATGACGTGACTTATATCGCTATCTTTGTTATCCTGACTGGAGCATGACGTGACTTATATCACTATCTTTGTTATCTTGGTTTGAGGATGATGTGTCATATTGCTCTCTTTGTTATCTTGGTTGCAGATATTTATGGTATAAGAAATTTAAATTACTAAGAAGTGATGTAAATATATTAAATCAAACTTTATTTTTACCTTGGTACATGATACTAAAATAAAACCAAATACTGTCCATGGTGGCCGAGTGGTTCGAGTGTCCTCCTCGGGAGCGGAAGGCCATGGGTTCGATCCCCGGCCGCAATATACCAAAGTCGTAACAAATGGTACTGGAAAAGCTCCTTTGTTTTGCGCTCAGCATACAGGGGTAGTTTCTGGACTGGCTTGTCCGGTGTCCGTATAATGTTACTGGGTGTATTATCATGTCACGTGTCTACGGCATGATACTGCAGTGTGACAATACAATCATGTAACTACTACATCCTCATCGCCATCATTTCAAGCAGATGAACAATTTAATGCGCAAAACAGAACCTAACAATTCAAATAAGAGGCTGCATTAATTGTGTGTGTAACGTGGTTTATTTCTGTTTTGTGTTTCTTTCAATTTTGTTTCGCTCTTCCTCTGTCAATTTTGTGTTGAATAAGCTGTTCATTTTCTTTTATTAAATCAAATTACTATACTACCATGTTGATTCAATGCACGTCTTTGGGTTTGGTTTCATGTATTGATGGTCTAATTTGTAGCTCACGTTTGACTGCAGCAATTTAATTTATTTTGCTAATATGGCAATACCTTCTTAATCTTCATTAATAGGTTTTAAGAAGGCACGTTGATGCGTGCAGACCAGGAAAAACTTCAACATGGATAGTTTAAATCATAAATGAAATTTCTGTCAATGGCGAAAATCCCCGATAAAGCCACATGTGCCAATGTAAATGAAGTGCAACATCTGACGAGGTACTTAATGAGCAGCATGTTCTGTAATTATCATATAGCCAAGTTAATTTGCATATCTACTGAAGGTATGTCTCCACAGCATATGGTATATCGGGAACGATCAAGTATGCAGTATATATACATTGCCTTCGCACCTGGCATATCGTTGCTCTTTGGTGGGTTGTGCACAGTTATATATATTAGCATTTGATTGGGTCGAAAATCGTTCTATTGAAACTTTGAAATTTAGAAGGCATATAACATGGAAATTATATCATGAAATGCAATGATATGTTTCTTAAATATATTTGAATATAATGTTCTTGCTACTTATGTAGATATTTATTCAATCAATCATTTCCCAGTATTTTTATTTTATTTAAGATTCTAAAGAAACGACGAGGACTGCAAATGTAAATTGATATTACTGTAACTTGGTGACTCGATTATAAATGGGCAATAAATATATCTGTCATACTTCGTGTTATTTCGTACCATTACGGCTTTTACGAATAGTACCGATAAACATTTAGCAAGAGCTGATTGACTCAGTATAGCCTAAATAGTGTAGTTCTGCATGTATCTACTATAATCATATAGCCTGATTGCCTACTGATTTGAGGTATGTATAGTGAACACCGTTACAATAATTAATCTGTAAAAAAACTCACATGCATTATCTTTTGAACTGACGATTAAATGGACTGACAAACAAAAGAGGGAAATAGGAAACACACGATAAACAATTTGTATGGCTATACGGTTCGCATGCATTAGTGAAAGCTAATAAAATCGCGTACGTTTGCAATAATTATCACGTGCGCGCACGTAATAAAAATATGTAGTTAAAAACTTTGTAAACATCAAACAAAACTTCATATTTAAAACAATATCGAAAATTCAAGAAAGACAATTGTGGCAAAATAATCACTACGTGTGCCAGTTGAGTAAAAAAAAATTGACGAGTCCCAGTCATCCTGAACTTGTACCCTAGGGTTTTAAATGTTAGATCTGGGAAAGGTTTCTCCGGGATACTGGTACACATTTGTTATTTAACAGGTAAATACTTTCTCATTAAGCCTTTGTTGGTTGTAGTAATCTTGGTCCATGTGAGAGTGACAGTCACAAAACCAGGAGAAGTCTCTAAAGGACTTGTGGTTTAAGCTTCCTACAGACAAATTGTCCCTTCATAACCTCAAAGAAACAGCCGCCTTTCTTTCCAGATAGACTTTGGCTGCAGTAAAACTGAGGGACACTGTTCCACTCAAGGTGAATTGTAGAAGGATTCCACATGCTATGTATCAGGAAGTAAGGAAACACCTTGAGAAAATGTTCAAGGCAGGGGCCCTACGGGAATCTAAGAGTCCGGTTTCATCCAATGTTGTGTTGGAATGAAAGAAATATTCTTTTCTTAGATTCGGTTTGGATTTTCGCCGATTGATCAAAATCCATATTCGGGATGCTTACGCTGAGTGGCGCTCAGGGTATTGGCAGGTGGCCATAAAAAGAAATTGATATACCCCAAACTTCGTTCACCGCAAGCCTCTTTGGCAGCAGAATGCCTTATGGATTGATTTTCAGTGTTTGAGCCAATGGTTTAAAGCTAAAAGGCTCCAAATACATGTTCCTCCGGGAAAAAAGTAAGTGACATATCTAGGCCATTCGGTCAGTATAAAAGGTATTTCTACCGACCCAGGTAAAGTCAAGTCTCTTAGTAATTGGCCGTTTCGATCAACATAAAGGTTTTAGAACTGTAATAGTTTCGGCAAACATCGACTTATACCGCCACTATTCGTGGTTTCCGAACGACGAATCGGACATTTCTGGGAGTAACTATTTCTAGTAAATATCGCATGATCTCAAGGTTTTTCCCGATATTATGACTTCATTTTTGAGTTACCAACATGGAGCCGAGCGGGCACAGAAAATGAGGAAAAAAAACTTTCTGTCCCATATAAAAAAAAACAACAATTCTTAATGCTGTAGATAGCTGCATTTTTATCATCTAAATACTGCAACATGAATATACTCACAGTCTGTTCTTGGATGTGAGGTATAGCAACCGCTTTGCATACATAAGGTCCCAAGTTCGATTCCTTGGGGTAGATGAAAATCTTGTGACTGTTCATTTGGTCACATAATTAGTGTAAGTTTAAGCTATGGTGTAGTTTCCAGGTATATGGCAGAATGGATATATACTATTTGAAGTTGGAAAAACATGTTTCTCAACTGATTCCTGGGAGCGGGTGGTAACTTTCGTGACTTTCCTTTGCACGCGCATTTTGAGCGAGTACTGGTGTAGTTTCTAGTAAGCAGAATCGAAAGATAGATAAGTAAAGTTTGAACTTGTTTCTCAATCTATTTAAAATAGATATGATAAAAAAAATCGTGAATTTAATCAAGTTCTTTTCGTTATACATGATATACCCCTGTTTAGTCAATGTATCTTGCCAAAATTAAAGGCGGATATTTATTGATTTCATAGTTAAAATAAAAAAGATATAAAATTTGTATTTTATTCTGATATTATCGAATATAATCTGTGCCTGATTAGCATGCTGCAATTTTTGCCCTTTTTGAATGTCCAGACCATTTCTCGTGTTGTCATATTTTGTATAATTGTTTTAACCGCCTTGACTGGGCCAGAGGGCCATATTTAGATGTGCAATTAAATTTAAATGAGATGGTAAAATGCTTTTGATATTTAATATATGATTCTATATACCTTGCAGATAATTTTTATGTATAACATCATTGTTTTCTAACATATTAAAATTATCAATATTTCAGATAAACTTTTGCATTATTTTTCAGATCGCTAAAAATGTGCATTTCCGACAGCCTGGGTACACTTGCAAAAATCAGTTTATTAAACTTATAAAATATAGTACTGGAAGAATGATGATTTTTCCTGAGCAAGTATGATATCCGATATCCTTTATATACTAGCCTCTATTTCAGAAAATGGTACCAATCTTTAACAGAAATAGAGATGATTTCAGAATAGAGTATTTTTTCAGAATTCGTGGGTCTCTTCTAAAATTCAATATTTCTAGAGATACACATGGTACAATCATATTTAGATCTCTGAATGGGTAAACTGGAGAATGGAAACAAGTAAATCCATATCTCCAAAACTGAATAGTACAGTACAGTAGTATAGTACCTAACAGGCTTGTAGAAATGACAGTTACAACACATCAAACGTCAGTGGAATAAACTGAAAGGACGAGTAATATCGGAATACAACTAATCCCAAGGATCGTGCTGTTTGATAAATTGTATGCATTTATTACATATAAATAAATTGAGCATAATGTTGCGTTTTTAAACATATGGACATATGTTTCGGTATGGAAAAGTAACTTGTATGTTTGACTAGTTTTCTTCCTTTCTATTGCTTTTATATGAAAAGTGTTTTTTCTTGTGGCAAATGCATTCAATGATCTAATATTTGCTCTATCTAAAATACATTCTGTATACGTCAGTTTTATACATTGCTAATGTATCTATTTCATGTTTTATGTAAAAAGAAATCATCTTAATATTCATGATAATTTTGTGCTTCAAAGTGAAAGTATATTCCGAAATATTGGGTGGATGGGGGTACGGTATAATTATATTGTTGACAGCCTGGTAAATCAATGGTTTATTTAAATTACAATTATATGTGCGAATATTGTGATGACCTTTATATAACTACCTTTATATGCAAAGTATACGCATTGTTTAAACTATGCATATCCAATGTAATCTTTTCATATAGATTATATTTAGAACAGGAAATGCCTGTACTAAAGAACTATGGATGAAATGACTATTCTACAGCAGAAATAAATATCATTTACACTATTTCTTATGAAATTAAGGTAAATGTATTTTAAGTATAGTTTCATGTCGTGGGTGTGTTCACTTTACAGCTCTAAACACTGGTGATCGAGCTACTAGTATCTTTCTCTCCGTGGGGAGTCTATCACTCCGCTTTTGTCAGCCAACATTATGGCATCACGGAATTATACCGACCTCTCAGGTACCTTTTTACTTCTAGGTGAAGTAAAACAATGCATGGTTAATTTCTTGCACCAGGAAATTAGCAGTGTCCTAGGCAGGACTCGAACCCGGGTCATCGATCCCGAAGAAGCGCGTGTACTACCACTGGACCACTGCTCCCCACTGACCACTTACCCTCATACTCAAGCTGAAAGTTGTGATTTGACAAATCGGTAAATAACAATGTCAATCACAAAACAAGAGGGCCATGATGGCCCTGAATCGCTCACCTGAGTATAAATGAGCAACATATGTTGGATTTTTCATATAGACCTGCTATAGACATCACATGACCCAACTTCGTACTTGTTCAATATATTATGGAAAAAGACATTCCGACCAAAGTTCTTGAAAATATGGCCAAAAAGGTGGCCTCTAGAGTGTTAACAAGGTTTTTTCTAAGATTTGACCTCATGACCTACTTTTTGACCCCACCTGTTCCGAAGTCAAACTTGTCCAAGGTTTTATGGAGAAAAACATTCTTACCAAGTTTCATAAAGATTGGGCAAAATATATGGCCTCTAGAGTGTTAACAATGTTATTTTTAGATTTGACCTCTTGGCCTACTTTTTGACCCCACATGACCCAATTTCAAACTTTTTCGAGATTTTATGGTGAAAAATATTCTGACCAAGTTTCATGAAGATGGGCTAAATATATGGCCTCTAGAGGTTAACAAGGTTTTACTAAGATTTGACCTCGTGACCTACTTTTTGACCCCACATAACCCAAATTCGAACTTTCAAGATTTTATGGAAACAATTATTCTGACCAAGTTTAGAAGATTGCACAGGTACTTGAGGACAGGACTCTAGCTGTGTCCCTCCAGCAGGATACTGAAGAGCACCCATCAGGAATTGGTGTCAAAATATCTATGAAAAATGTGCCCATCGGTAATATTGGCGAGTTCCCACTGTCAACGGATATTTTTTCTTCATAACTGTTCACATGAAATACAGATATAATTTTTTCTAATGTCTAAAATGTCAAGATTTCGAGTGGGGATTTAGTGATTTAACTCCATTCGAACCTCGATCAACGGAAGTGAACCCAAAACGATATCTATGAGGTCAGCGCTACGATTTGTTTATGTACAGAAGGGAACGGTAAGAGTATTCCGAAGTTATTTTGTTTACAAATATTTTCGGAGCACTCTTACTTTTCCGTTCTTTATCATATACAATCGCAACATCTTTTTCTAACGTCATAGGTGTCATTTTGGGTTCACTTCCGTTGATCGAGGTTCCAATCGGTTACAATAGTCAAATCTCGAGTAGAAATTAAGAAATTTCAGGCATTTAAAATGATAATATCTGTATTTCATGTGAACAGTTATGAAGGAAAATTATCCACTGACAGTGGGAATTCCCCAATATTATCGATGGGCGCATTTTCATAGATTTGTTGACACTTATTCCAGATGGGTGCCCTCCAGCATCCTGCTGAAGTTGGTAACCTTGTTGTTTATTATGTATAGACTTTCGTGCTTTTTTTGTTTTTTTCTTATTGATAAAGATAGGGTCCTGTCCTCAAGTACCTTTGGAAGATTGGGCCAAAAATGTGGCCTCTAGAGTGTTAACAATGTTTTTCTAAGATTTGACCTCGCGACCTACTTTTTGACCCCACATGAACCAATTTCGAACTTGTCCAAGATTTTATAGAGACAAACATTCTGACAAAGTTTCATGAAGATCAGGATAAAAATATGGCCTCTAGAGTGTTAACAAGGTTTTTTAAGATTTGACCTCATGACCTACTTTTTGAACCCATATGACCCAAAATCAAACTTGTTCAAGATTTTATGGTAACAATTATTCTGACCAAGTTTCATGAAGATTGGGCCAAAAATGTGGCCTCTAGAGTTAAAATTTTTTAAGATTTGACCTCTGACCTACTTTTTGACCCCATAAACCAATTTCGAACTTGTCCGAGATTTTATAGAGACAAACATTCTGACCAAGTTTCATGAAAGATTGGCCTAAAAATATGGCCTCTAGAGTGTTAACAAGCCAAATTGTCGACAACGCACGGCGGACGACGGACGAAGGGCGATCACAAAAGCTCATCTTGAGCACGTTGTGCTCAGGTGAGCTAAAAATCACATTAATAATATTGTATGTTATTGCATGACTATGTACACAAACAACGAAAGTAATAACTTTTTGTAATATGATACAATGATTATATGCATATATATCTTATAGATACAGAAATTAAACTTATACATGACCCAGACTATTGTATATCAAGATATGTAGAACATGTATTACATATTTTTTATAATTTAATACTTGTACACATTTACAATGATTTCAAACAAGAATACCCAGAGACTAATCCAAATAATATTGTATAAAATAAAGAAGGCAGAACACACAATGGTATTTCTCATGTTACAGAGAAACTTAAAGTCATAATTATGATTTGTTTTTGTCCAAAAAAAAAAAAAACAGATAATAATCATTGAACAATTGAATAAAAACAAAATTTATGCAAATTAAAGTTAATTCAGTTAACACTTTTCTCAGCAATTGACCACTAAAGACTTCAACTTACCAATTTTCCTCCATAGTCTTTCAAATATGTAATATAATAAAAATATAAGAAAACAGCACACTTTCAAAATTTGAATCGATTACGCACCCATGATTGTGTAGCATAATGAGATTTATACGAAAATTGGCAAAGAAAGATAGGTCACCGTACTCGTTTTTGTTCTATATCCAAAGAAAGCATACAACAAGAAAACAAAACAAATATAAGGACTGTTTAAAATTTAAATTAAAATTTGAGAAAACAAAATTCATGAGGAATTTTAGTTACACGCAACGATTCATTTGCTTAATGCACTTACAATTATAAGTATGTGTCTCAACACTGTCGGATACGGTTAAGGGAATTCAAATTACGCTACTTCATTTCCATGTGTACATTTTTCTAAAAATCACGTTTTATAGTGATCAATGGACAGTACGTTGACACAACCAGGTATTTGTTATTTTCACTAGCGGATTCAGGAGTGGGAATGGGGCGGGGGGTAGGGGATGTAACTGCTGTGGGGAGATTACAAATATAGATGGACCAACACCAAAACCCCAAAGAAGTCAAAACCCAAGACTTTGACAGTTTATTTTAGGAAGGCAAAGTAGAAATTTGCTAAATGCACCTCTTTATTCAATTATAGATACAAATATTATATATCTGTCTGACAATATAATATATGGATGAATGATACGATGAATGACATCATTCATGATTCCTGATGCATTCATAAAGGGCCCACCTGGGACCCTATCACAGGTTCTAGCTTTGAAAATGCGATGATTTACATAAAAAAACAGGCTTTGCAATTATATTCTTGCAGAAATATGACTTTGAGGAAAGTAAAACAACATGTTGAACTCGCTCTACGGCGCCTGAAGAAATACTTTACGTAGTACATGTAGTTATTGCACCCTGCGAGTGGGCTACCGTGTGGTATCAACGCATGGGGGAAACATAGGGGATGTGAATGTAAACGATCGAGACACTGTTTATTTAATTCTTAATTATACATTTATACTTATTTCCCCACTTGATAAACCTCTATACGCATGGGCGGTCATACAGCTCCAGTATTATGATGACATCATGGCGCGGTTGTGTCGAGCGCGCACGCGATGTAGTTCATATATTTCAAGTCCTGTCAATTACAGTTGGAGTAATACCGCAAGACAGTTGAAAGGCTTCCTCACATTAAAATTCAAGTGACTCTTCTGGGATTCGAACTGACAGCAGTACTTAGCTTATAAGTATTAGATCTACGTCCTTGGTTAAATAACTACCCGAAACTTTCAGCGACTGTCTAGCACAGCCATGAACATCTAATGCTCGATTAAGAAAAAGGTACTTTCAGGACTTACAGATATTGATGTGCGTTCCCGGATTCGCTTTACAGTTCTAAATATTTATCAAAAATAGTATTATTTTAATATTAAAATATTTGCAATATGTTAATCTGTTGAATTAATCCTACACTAATTTGTTGACATTTTTCTTTTTTGAAAACGACTTTTCGGGTTTAAATAATATGAGTTTAATTTTACTTTATCTAGACCTATAACACTGTTTATTGCCTTCTCCTAACATTTATTTTAAGTTATATGTTGTAGTCAGTGTAATGGCTCATTCGACTCTCATTTTTCTCCCATTCTTGTGTCAACAGCTGTTAGCAGAGAGAACACATAGGGATCACTTTTCCGTCGTCTGTCTGTCTATCTGTCTGTCCGTCACACTTTCTCCGTCACGCTTCCGCAGGTGACGCACGTGTTCCAAAGAACACATTTGTTTTATAAACGTTTTTTTTTTTCTTGTATAAAAGTGTACCCGTTGACATACTGTGACTTTCACTCATCCACTGATCTAAAGATTAACTGTTAGTTACAAGATGATGACGTCAAAAAGTGTGGGTTACAGAAAATACCGCACGCCCAACATGTGGCTTACAGAATTTATTCCACGGCAAAAGATATCGCAACATCTATGCAATAATGTATATTTACTAGTTTTCAATTAGGTTTTACATTTGCCCGATTAGCTCAATCGGTAGATTTTAGACATCCAATCTTGGGGTCTTGAGTTCAAACCCTGATAAAAGATTAAACTTGACGCAGACTCGTTAACAACATTTGTTAAATCTACTTTACATAGATGTACTGAAGAAGCTATGACATATCTTTTGACCTGGAGCCTCATTTGCAATAAGAAAAGGAAACAAATGTATGTCGCATAGCCGCGATGACAACGACAAGTGTTTACCAGATGGGGAAGCAGTTTCACTTCAGATGTGCTCATTATATGAGCTGTCCAATTATGTATAATACCTTTCTAGCTCAATCTCAACACACGCCAATATAACAATTACACAAAGGTAAGCCCTACAAATTGCATTATATTGTTGTAAGGAGGACCATATGGGAGAATGACATTGCGAAAAAAATAAAGATATTATCATTATTATTATTATTACTAAGTACTGTCGCACGGCTGTGCATTATTGCATGAACGTTACTTTTGAGGATCCTACTTTTTAGGGCTGCAGTCGAGATAGCGATTTGAATGATAAGGACATCGAACAGTACACGATCCGCTCGGCATCTGATTCTTGTAAGTATTTCTTTACCGAACACAGACAACCAAATGTCAGCTTCAAATTTCCAGGAAACATTTACAAAGAAAAACGCAAAACAAATCAGATGAAAATATACTGTTGCCAAGAATTAGTTAAACACGTTTGACTTTAAGATAATGCTATTCCGAAAGATTGGATGGTTTGTTTTGTCTTTCTGAGATACTAAACATCGACGTCCTAAAATACTTCGAAATTGAAAAGATGACGTTGTCGATTTTAAGTTGCACACAAAAATGAATATCATATGAATTCGAAGTCAAAGCTAACAATATTCTGTAATCCATTAAACCAGCTGGATGTTACTATCGCGGATTCTTATATTGAGAGAATGAAGAAGAACAGGGAGATTTTAAGAATTAATCTTAAAATGTGTCTAGTGTTGCGGTCGACAGGGTATTTTTTGAGAGGCAACCGTGATGACGAAACTAGCGTCAGTCTTAACAAAGGTTAAGTTTAGGCTCTGGTTAATTTCCGGGTTGAATCAGGTGATACCTGTGCCAGGAATACACCAATCACGTCCAAAACCACGCAAGCTCAAATTTGTTTTCTTTATTTATTTGAAGACTTAAAGTTATTCCTCCAAAATGTTTTTAATTCCGGCCCTAGTTTAGTTTTGATGAAATGCTACTGGTTTTATTGTTATTTGTTAATGATTCGGTGATTCTAGGTAAGTCTCCAGAAGAAATAAAGGTTAATTTTGATTTACCTCTAAAATACTGTAATTCTTTGAGTTTGTAGGTAAATATACTAAACGATAAGCTTACAGTGTTGCAAAATAAAATATTTACTTAAGTAGTGAAAAGAATACTTTATTTAAACAATACATATTTACTAACTTAGCCTTTTACCGTAGAAATGTTTTGATAAATAAAGGATATTTGTTGAATTTGAGTGGATATGGAATATATCTCATCGAGTTTTGATACAATTTTAAAATTAAATGTATCACTACTGCCTGTTTTTTTAATGCCCCGTTACCTGAATACCTGGATCTTCCCCTCTCTCGCCTTGCCTGATTTAAAGCGCTCAAAAAGTATTGATACATCACGGCTGTCACATAAATGGACAAATAATAACGTAAGTAAAATTATTTAACACACTTTTAAATTATTGTCAATAGTTGTATAGCTAGTATTAAAAAAAATATCTTTTTTTTTTTGTCATTTAAAAAAAAAAAAAAAAAAAAAAATAAACATTTTCCGTGAAAAATAATTACATGTACATCAATTAATCTTTTTCAATCAATCTTCATTTCCTCCATAATAGGAGATACACACAATATATACATGTTAACATATGAACATTATTTCATAGTAAATAAATGAGCAAGGCAATATAAACACAAATGATGAGAATATAAGCCGTTTGATGTGTGAAACATAAGCAAATTAATGAGAAAATATGAGATGAAAAAAGTAATTAATGTTGTCAATGTAGCAAATGTACACATACATGTGTTAACCTCAGATATAACGTTGAGTCTGCATTAACACATGAACATATAGTATACCTCTTCTTTCAGTGGCGTTTACATTTATACAAGTTGAGCACCACAGCAGCATTCATATATATACCTAAACGATCTTTGTTTAAAAGACAAATTACAAATGTCATCCAGCTTTGGTTGCGTTGGTGCTCCTAGTAGACGGAGAGTCAAACTAGCACTGTCCCAAGTATTCAACTGAAAAGCAAAGCCGGCACTGTAAACAAGGCAACCACAAAAGAATATTTATCTTAGCTGACATGTTGCGACACATCCATTAAGCACATGACCGAGTTTATGTCTGTACGTGTAAGAATACAGTTCACAGGCGATTTCAGAGTCATGTTGCTGATTCCGTTCACACCAAGCACGTAATATAATTTTCATAATTTTCCGAGTATTTCGGAATCTGCACACATTGTATATGATACAGAGTTTCACATTGTGCAAAGGACTCTGAAGTGTACAAAATCACTATCATGTGCTAATCTATTGTTCAAGTTATGTTCGTCAGTAGAATACACAAGTCTGTCAACAAGTTTTTTTCTAAATACATTAAGTGACAAGAAGACTGAGACGTTACATCATATATAAATGGTTGCAGTCCGTATTTGTACAACAATGAGTATGCTTCAGGAATAAAACAATATGTACCAGTACTAACAGATGATAGAAATTGATAATACCTTCGCAGGAAAATATTGCGACAGACGCTATTGGTATCTGATGACAATATCTTATGCAAAAACAACAGTTTCTTTATGACAATATCACAATTTAATTTATGGAGAGCGATCATAGCTTCGCGCATATCAGATCTATTAGCGATAGGGAGGCATTGCGTTTTCTTAACGATGTAAGTACACATTCACGACAGCTGTTTCCAAACGTTTTATGCAAAAGTGAAAATAGCAACTTAATTCTCTTTTACATGCTTAATATACCATAGAGCGGTGTTGAAATTATTATATGGAAACTACAATAATATATATCTAGGTATGCTATTGTCACTTACCTTTAGTCATATTTATAAACTGCTAAAATTACGCTAGTCTACGCTCAGTTTTGGGGATGAATCCTACGGTTAGCCCAAGCTAGTAACGTCAGGTTCTCTATTTATAGACTGGTCTTTTGCGAGTACCAAGTGAACGTGTTTTTACGAACATTACTGTGCTACTGTTGGAACACATCGGCGAAAAAAGGATTTGTTCACCGATTTTTTTCCGACAAGAGATAGTGTAAAGGTGAGTAACATTATTGCAAGCTGTATATTTTTTCCTGACGTTTGTACCATCCCCGATGGCCGATCGGTTAGAGCGTCCGTCTCGGGAGCGGGAGGTCGTGGGTTCAATCGCCGGCCGCGATATACCAATGTATTTCAACTCGGTTAGACATATATACTTTACAAATATATGCTGACGAATTTGGGATAATTTTCAGAGTTGTTCCTTAACAATTTCAAGGTTTCGAATCTTAATTTAGATAACAGACAATAAATGAGAATCTGTGTAGTGACTAACATAGAAGCATAACGATTCACATATATCTCAATTCTTAAACAATGAGAGAGAGATATGATGAAAGATATGTAGAATTTAAGGTTATTGTATGAAATGAAGTATTTTTCTTTGAGTTATCTATGATATTTTGGCTATGCAATAACAGAAAGAATTGAAAGCCATTTTTTCCCTATAAATAATCAAAGCGGTGAAGGCACTGAAGTTATGTGTGTCTCAAATGAATGAGGGTAAGACAGGCTGCAGCTTGATGAAACCCTTAGTGTAACTTTAATTTATGCTTGTACTCAGTCCTGAGGATGGATTATCATTTTTACTTCGGGCTCAATTTCTTAAGGTAAATTCAAAAAGTGTAATTGCCGAGGTTTAATTGTGTGCAACTTCAAGATTCAAATTAAAATAAGGATCAGAATAAATATATATATATATATATTTCAAAGACGAAATTGTGGCACACAGTAATGCTAATAAAAATAATGATGAAAATAATTCAACCATAGGACCAAGTAAAGTAAAAAATCTTGTAAACTGAACATCTTTTGTATACCCTGTACCAATATTTGTTATTTTAACTTAACTTAAAATTAAGACTTATGCTCTAAACAAGTATCTAAAAATATAACTAGAACTATCACTAAAGAAGGTAAATTATTTATTTTATGACAAGTGTACTCACAATCACAATAATAAATATATATTGTACACAATACGATATACACAAAGCCAAATGGGTCTATAGGTCACCTAAACATGAGAAAATAATTCAGTTAATGTTTACATAAAAAACATATACATACAGCATAATCAAAAATTTTTACATATTTAAATCGTATATTTTGTAGAGAATTCAATTGAATAACCCCAGCCTATAGCTTTGTCACAGAAAAGAAAGCTTTTTCTATAATAATTATCATCAAAGAGTACCTGCATATAACATTCTGGGAGAATATATATAAAAAAAAAACAAGTGACCTAGATTTTGACCCAACCTAACGTTGAGCTCATCTATGATTTCATGCAGATAACATTCTTATCAAGTTTTATGAAGACTGGGACAAAAAATTTAGCCTCTACAGTGCTTCACATGTTTTTTCTATGATTTGACCTGACCTACTTTTTGATCCCATGAGACTCATTTTTGTACTCATCCAAGACCACAAGTACACAACCATTCTGACTTAATTCCATGAAGATCGAGCCAAAATTGTGTCCTCTATAGTGGTCACAAGGATTAAATAAGATTTGATCTAGTGACCTAATTTTACTCCCATATCAACCAATTTCGAACTCATCTGAGATATCATGTAGACAAACATCCTTGACCAAATTTTAGGAAGATTGGACTAAAACTATGGCCTCTAGATTGTTCACAAGGTTTTTCTAAGATTTGACCTGGTGACGTAATATTTGACCCAACATGACAAATAATCTGACCAAGTTTCATGAAGATTAGGTCAAAACTGTGGCCTCTTGAGTATTCACAAGGAATGGTTGACGACGGACATAAGACGGTCGCAAAAGCTCATCCTGAACACAAATGCTCAGATGAACTGAAAATCATATGGAATAATGGTTCTTCACTACTTAGTGTAAATCTGTAATCCATGTTAACCCCTTAAAGGAAGAATACCTTAAATGAGCACTTTTCATTTATTACATACTAAAGTACACCATCTGGTCAATTTTATGTGCAAGTTTTAGGGACATCAAAGTTATGCAAAGAAATATTTTTGTTCTATTCTCATTACATTGTATCATTTTTAGGGTATGTTTTAAGGCGATCTTTTGAGAAAACTGGAAAATAAATTTAATGGCGTCCCTTAACTGCCATGGGGAAAAAACTCCAAAATGTGTTTCAAGCTTACCAGTACATTATATGTGCATTTTCTAAACATTTCACACACACACACACACACACACACATACCGGTCTACCTTACAGAGAGAGGTATCTGTTTCTGTACCTACACACTTAGGTCTACCCTTATATAAAGAGATAATCCATTTCCGAAAGCAGCGGTCAAACAAAAATTAAAGCCTTATCTTCATGATCACTTTGAATTTACCATATCTTGCTGTTTTGATTATGCGTACCGTGCATACATACAGAGGTGCAAACCACAGTCTGTATCACACACAGCACACATGCATGACAATCACTTCGTGGGGTAAACACACACACAACCAACGTAGGTCCATCGCTCAGAGGTTATTTAAAGATATCTTACCTCAGTCTGTATTACACACAGCACACATGCATGGCAATCACTTCGTGGGGTAAACACACACACACAACCAACGTAGGTCCATCGCTCAGAGGTTATTTAAAGATATCTTACCTCAATCTGTATCACACACAGCACATACGCATTGTAAACACAAACTGTGGTAACTGACACACACAAAAAACTCGGGCCCATCAAGGAGAGGTCCTTTTTAAATAAAATAATTTTTAAATAACATACTTAAGATCAATTTAGTATTAAAAGAATTATACGAAAAAAGCACACTACACGGCTTCTTCCAGTACATAAGTCTTAGCGTTACCGTCTGCGGTGACGTTCAACAGAGCGAACGGACGCCGCGATGTTAGTCGCACTGGCAAATATGGATTTGTGAACAATATATTGGGATTTTTATGTTTTTTCCAATCTAAGACACGCGAGTATGTTTGTTTGTTTGTTTGATGGGTTTTACGTCCCATCGACAGTATCTCAGTCCTTTGGAGACGGTGTATACTTGAGACAGATATAGTGCTGACAAAATGCAGTATTACTCCGTAGACAAGTGACATGATACTACACCTAGTTACATTATCCTGACACGGGTCAACCAGTCGTGCAACTTCCCTTATATTCAGAGTGTCAAGCAAGGGACAAATATATGTTTTTCCTAAAAAAACACTATAACAATATTCTCGTCTGGCCGCATTTGAACATAAATCTGTTAGATCATCTAACATAAGTATTGCTGTGTATTTCTGAATTTCATATATTGGGATTTAACTTAAATTTAATTTGAATATTCTTTGTTGCTCAAAAAGCTGAAGCTTTCCATTAATTGTACAGGCGTGTAATTCAGAACTAAAACCCTTTTACTCCTCTATACCACACATCGGACAGACGGACGAGAAACGGACTATTTTGCGTCCATTCGTATTTGTTGCTATGTGGTTGGTGCAAAAGAGGGACGCTTACGGATAAAATGAAAAGTTCATGAAACGGAGACGTAGTGAACATACGAGTATGTACGAAAATCTGCAGTTTGACAAAGTGACGTTGATACCATGAACATATTGAAGTCACAGACACACCACAAGGCCTGTTCACTGCGTTTTCATGACGTTTTGTCAAATTAACAGAGAGCCGTTGGATCGCATGCAAAATTCTGATTGGTGGTGATACTGAATATTACACTTTTTTGAAGAGTGTGATGTTACGAAATTCCCGCTGCTACGGTGACCCCATGGTCACGAATTCAAATAGAGTAAGAGAAAGAATTGGTAAACAAGGATAAGTCGGAATGACACTGATGCCCCGCCCGCATATTATTCGAATGTACTGAATTTTATTTGCTGGGATTTGCTGACCATATTATGATGAATTAGTGAGCAAAGTATCGTAGAAATATGATTAACGGTTCCTGAGAAATCTGCATAAACCCTAAGGCAAATACCGGGTGTGACAAAACAACAGAGTGCCACTCACAGACAGGCTTTACTCAAAAATTATATGACGGAATTGCCCATATATTGCTGGGATATGTTGTTCATAATATGATGAGGGGCCTCTGTGGCCGAGCGGGTAGAGTCGCTGACTTTATCACTCACTCAGCCCCTCAACGCGTGGGTTCGAATCCGGCAGGGTCATTCGGATTTTCATGTGAGGAAGCTTTCCAGCTAGCTTACGGAAGTTTGGTGGTTTACCCTGGTGCATCTGTGTATTCGGGGTTTCCTCCACCTGTAATTAGCTGGACGTCGCTATATGACTGAAATACTGTCGCAGCGACGATAAATCCAAAACCCACATTCACTCATAATGTGATGAATATTTGAGCAAAGTATCGTACAGATATGATTACTAGCATCAGTTTCTGAGAAATGACTTTAAACGTAAAGTTAAACGGACGGACAGACGTACGGACGAATGGACGGAAGGACACACCGAAAAACTACACATGTATGCCCCGCAACATAAAAAATATATAATAAAGCGAAAAAATAAAAAAGTTACATATGATGGACTTAATTTAACGGTTTATATTATGAAATAGCATAGGAATTTGTAGGGTATATTTTACATTAAAACCTGCTTTGAATCAAGCTGTTGTCCATGATGTCAGGTGATGATCACAGGTCGGACATTTCTATAAATCACGATGGTAAAAGCGATTGTTTCCAGACATTTCTCTATTTTTATTTAAATGTAAATACGGGCGAAATATAGATGTACACCGAATACAATCGAGGTGGATAGGAACAAGGAACTTTCATAATTAGATTTGCCGTTGATTGTTCATTTCCGTATTTTTTTGCAGATATTTCTTTAGTTATATGGTGCACAAATCATAACCTAGTAGCACTATTTTTAAAAACGGATATCTCCAAAGGTATAACAAGTTTACTCGTCTGTGACGTTTATTGTATGGCGATAGCATGACGATAATATACATATGTATATATAAGAACCCGTTATCGTTGTTGACATGTTTATATAAGAAAATTGTGTAAACATTTAAATTCTTGCAACGGGAGCAGTTTTTATTAGACACTAAGTAGATTGAACTAAGTATGGACGCCGACAGACCTTCTAAGATAATATCCGTTCTGACACCGTCAGTTCGATGTCCTGTGAATTGTTGTGCTCAAAACCCATCTCCTCAATTGTTTCTGTCAAAAGCATTTGATATGTCACTATTCCCACAAAAAGACACAAAAATCATCACTTAAGTAATTTACAGACGGCATATACATCCGGTATTTTCATTGTAAAATTAAACCAACGTTCCTACATTTTAAAAAACTTTCTTTGCACACTATTAGAAAGTATATTTTAATCAAGGTTGTTGACCATTGCATTGTAAATGAGATCACATTGAGTTGTATGATCTCACTGAGCTACCTTGGCTAATTTATGATGAGATTTGTCCTTTTAGGGATCTAACCTTAGTCTATATCACACACGCATGACAAACATCAACTGTGGTAAATGCTACTATCAAGGACAGTTCTTTTTAAATAATGATAAATGTATGTAGATTATTAGTTCCATGCGATTATTTGTTCTATGCGATTTATGTCGAGTGGTCAGATTGTTAACTTGAATTATTATTGTAGTATTTTAATAATGTTGGAGCCATGCCTTGCTTATGCTCTTAAATAGATTTTACCAGAACATGCGTTTCCGTATACAAAACTAGTCACATATCACAGCCTCTATCGCACACATGCATGGCAATTAACTCGTTAGATAAATGCATATACAACCAACGTAATTCCATCGCTCAGAGGTTATTTTAGGGTGTCTAACTTCAGTCTGTATAATACACACAACAAATTGTATTATCCCGGTGTTACTTTCATGTTCAAACAAATAAGCTGATGATTGCCCACACATGCTTAAGGTATTGAGAAGTTACAGAACATCTTCTTCAGTAAACCTTAATAAACTATAAACAAATAATATCCATCGCTCAGAGGTTATTTTAGGGTGTCTAACTTCAGTCTGTATACTGGTGCAATAAAATATTGGACAATAAAAACAAAACAAAAATTAAACAACGTTTTTATTTCCTGTATCTTTATTTTGTCACAAGAACAGCATTTGAGTAAATTGGACAGAAATTGTACTATGACATTTATTTCTTAAAGTACATATATATGTCCCATTTTAAACCAATACTTGTGTTATACACTATATTCTTATTTAGAACCAATACTTGTGCTATAAATTTGATATAATCAGCTATGACATTTGATTTTTTTTTTATAATAAAACAACAAATAGATATGGAGGTGGATATGTACTGAAATAGGTTATTATTAAAAAAAAAAAAAAAAAAAAAAAAAATTCTTGAACAAGATTTGTAGTGGTATGGCAAAAATCATGAAGACAAGAATTAATTCAATGTTACAAGTTACCTTAAAAAATTAGACAATTTAACTCAGGGTTCAAAATTTTTCGAAAGACAAATTTAAGAAAAGGTAGACTAATAGTCATAGTCTATGAAGAAACAAATTTTAATTTTATGATGTTTATTATGCATTTATCATAATTGCTGACAAAAAACAATCTTAATATCTGATATAAATGAAAGTGATCATAAATTTACAAAAGTTTCTTCGTAGCATAATATTCATTAAGGACAAAAAACAAAACAAACAAAAATACTTAACATAAGCCCTTTGCCTGAATTCACATCGTTATTAACTGTATTAAAATGACAATCTACCACCGGACAGCAATATAAAATTGTTAAAAACTGCACATTACATCCTCAGGCTCCCATCAATATAGTTAATATTTAATCATTGTTACAAGTTATACGCAAACTTTTTCAGTCACTCATTAAATCAGTATCAGGCAATTTAGCCTATGGCTTACATTCAACCCTTTCCCTCATGAAAATCACCATAAAAAGACCAGATCAGCCTTGGAGTAACTTGTTCAGTGGTTTGAAAATGATGTTTTAACCATTAAATTTGGTAAAACTTTACTGTCTTTCTGTAGATAAGGCTTAAAACCGAAACCATTAAGTGCATCAAAATGCGTCTATATGAGGTAAAGGGTTAAGAATCGAAAGAGAAGTTAAAGAAACAAGTATTTTTAAGATTTTAATAATACTGTACATTTAATATATTCGCTTACAAATGACAATCTGAAAATCTTACAAAAATAACCTGTAATAAGAGTCCACATTTTGAATTTCCTTAAGTAGGCAATTTCATATATTTAAAGCTTGATTGTGCGACAACCTGTATTCAGAGACCACAAATTACACTTCCTTGAGTAGTCTTTTTCAACCTTATCAGCACTGGAGTCAAAAAATGAGACTACCTAGTAGACTGTTGAAGAGGCATTTTTGCTACTACAATCTGTATAAAAAGACCACAATTCAAAATGTGGACTCTTATTACAGGTGGCCTGTAACAAAGGTTTGACATAGTTTTTGATGTTTCAAATCTAATTTGGCACTATATTTTGTACTTAATTAAAGGTTACATTTATCACTAGAAGCCCAAGGGCAACATGTCAAGCCTGTAAATTGTAGAGATGAAGAGAATAAGGTAAATAAACCTGTATACAACTTGACTATTACAAAAAAACCCTTTTGTAAAAATTTTTAAAAAAAAAGTAAGGCCAATTTTTAATTTTGCCAAGTTAATTTAAATCCCCCCCCCCCAAATAATGAAGGAATAATGAATGGTCTGGACAAGCTATTTCAAATCATTTATTTTACATTAAGCTTCAAAGTGTGACCTTGAACTTTGGTCTAAATACACAATTCTTGCACACGACACGACACAGCATTTCATCATCATAAACATTTGTGCAAAGTTATTTTTAAATCCTCCACCCTCAAATAATGAAAGTTATTATTTCAAGATCATGTTTTTCCAGTTTCAATACTAGTGCCACTGTGGCGACAAGCTTCCTAAAGTTTGTGCTGGTGATATGAATAGGATTTGCTTACCCTGCTTTTTTTGCAAAGTACCTTAAAACGTCTGGGCTTCTAAGTGGTTCATTTTTTTTCCTGTGGTTCTAACCAACCAAAATTGGCCGTGCAAATACAAAAACATAAACCCACTCATCTTCACATCAGGTCAAAAAAATCTACAGCTCTATTTTCCTGCTCAGTATCACCTTTAATTTATGCTTCACACTTTGACAACTATGCACACTTTTTCAATAGTTGACCAAATTTCAGAGCAAGGGAAGGATTTCCAAAATGATTTTCAATATGGTCAAATTTGCACTGACTCCATGCAGAGTTCAATGCCAAAGTTTACTTTTCATGCACAACAATGTCGGACATTCATCTTATATCAGAATCTAGCACTCTTGCAGAAAATAAACAAGAGGGCCGTAAGGCTCACCTGAGGGGTCTTGATGTATAGGCATTGAAGACATCACCATAGGGCCAAGATTTTGACAATCTAGGTAATGAACCATTTGATGATGCTACATACCAAATATCTAAGCTCTAGGCCTCATGGATTCATAGGAGAAGATATTTGAAAGTTTTTCCTATGTAACTCTATGTAGAACAAGTGACCCCTGGTGCGGGGTCATATATCGCCGTAGGGCTTTGATTTGAAAAAATCCTGGTAATGGCCAATAAGCTGATGCTACATACCAAATATCTAAGCTCTAGGCCTTATGGATTCATAGAAGAAGATTTTCAGACTTTTCCTATATAACTCCATGTAAAACAAGTGACCCCTGGTGCGAGGCATTTATCACCGTAGAGCTATGATTTGAACAATCTTGTTAATGGCTCATAAGATGATGCTACACACCAAATATCTTAGCTCTAGGCCTTATGGTTTCATAGAAGAAGATTTTCCGATATAACTTTATGTAAAACAAGTGACCTTGGTGTGGGGTCATTTATCACCGTAGGGCTATGATTTGAACAATCTTGGTAATGGCCCATTAGATGATGCTACAAACCAAATACCTAAGCTCTAGGTCTTCTGGATTCATAGGAGAAGATTTTCAAAGATATTCCAATATAACTCTATGTAAAACAAGTGACCTTGGTGTGGGGTCATTTATCACCGTAGGGCTATGATTTGAACAATCTTGGTAATGGCCCATTAGATGATGCTACATACCAAATATCTAAGCTATAGGTCCTGCAGTTTTGCAGAAGAAGATTATTAAAGATTTTCCTATATAACTCTTTGTAAAACAAGTGACCCCTGGTGCGGGGTCATTTATCACCGTAGGGCTATGATTTAAACAATCTTGGTAATGACCCATAAGATAATGCTACATACCAAATATCTTAGCTCTTGGCCTTATGGTTTCAGAGTAGAAATTTTTTTAAAGTTTTTCCTATATATCTCTATGTAAAACAAGTGACCCCTGGAGCGGGGTCATTTATCACCTCAGGGCCATGATTTGAACAATCTTGGTAATGGTTCATTAGACAATGCCACATACCAAATATCTAAGCTCTAGGCCTTTTGGATTTGGAAAAGAAGTTTTTTTAAGATTTCACTTTTAAAATCTATTTTTAGCTCCTGTGACCTAATTATGCAATGGACTGGAACCATTTGAACAACTTTGGTAGAGAGTCTGCCAAGGAACTTTCCTGCAAAATAATTTTGAAATTGGCCAAGTGGTTTAGGAGGAGAAGTCGTTTGAATGAAAGGTTGACGACGCACGGACGATGGAAGACGGGGCGATCACAAAAGCTCACCTTGAGCACTTTGTGCTCAGGTGAGCTAAAAACAACCTAATTCTCGCATCTTTTGACAGATATGTGAACTAAAGTAAGGCAGATGTCCATGCTTTTGATAAAGTTTCTCCCCAATTCTAATTCTAATTAAAACAAGAAATGATTTTATGATATATAGGTCCCCTCATATGCTTTGTCACCATTTAATGCATAAGGCAAGTAAATCAAGTTCATTGTGGCATTGGCCTTTGACCTCGGGAGGGTTCATCTAATGGTCATAACCCATCTCTATACTTAATAGGAAGTTCTTAGGCCCAGGCATTCTCAAGTTATTGATTGGAAACAGCTTGGTCTTCATTTACATAACCAAGGTAACTGTGACCTTGACCTTTGACCTAATGACTCCAACAACAATCTGGATCATCTACTGATCATGACAAATCTCCATACTAAGTTTGAAGTTCCAAGGCCCAGGTGTTCCCAAGTTATTGATCGAAAACCATTTGGTCACTATTTACACATCCAATGTCACTGTGACCTTGACCTTTGACCTAATGACTCCAAAATAAGTAGGGTTCATCTACTGGTCATGAAAACACCCTATATTAAGTTTGAAGTTCCTAGGTCAAGGTGTTCTCAAGTTATTGATTAGAAACCGTTTGGTCTACGGACTGACAGACTAACCTCCATGTGCAAAGCAGTTATGCTGCCTCTTCTTCAAAAAAAAGGGGGGGGGAACAAAATAATATCGCTGTGGGCAGCGGTAGTAACTTTATCGGCGGGGGGCAGCCATTTCACTAAGATGTTAGTTTTCAACCTTTCATGTATCCCTATGGGATTAGACAGAATAAGATCTACATCGACCGTTTAAGTCTTATGACCCTACATAACAAATTGGCATACTTGTTTGTGTCTCCATAAACTTTCTTTCAAAAAGAATCCTTACAACCTTAACAGGGATGTTAATCATGTGGCTTTGTTTCAATTGAGTCTCTTGCCACAACAACTAGTTCAATTTTGCCGTCCTTCAGAACATCCACAATGTGTTTGTAGTTGCCAGATCTTCTGCTTCTCAATAGTTCCAGACTTCTCATCTTTGATTTTAATAACAAGTCCAAATTTTTCATAATATAATCTTCAAATTTGTTTGTTGATTCCTTTGAACAGTAAAGACAATTTTAGTTTTTGTCCCATTTTCTTCCATTTTCATTGTTGGATGCATGTACAGTTACATCCCTAGACAAGTGACTTTCTGAACTTGATCTAAGATCCTTTTTGACTTGTTTTTCCTCATTCTTTTTCAATGTGCTCTCATTCCACTATCATGGAAAACCCATTTTCTGTCAAGGGCTTGTAGAATTGGAATAGTTGGAATGACAACAGAATTATCACTTGATGAATCTGGAATAGTTTCATTCCTAAGCAGGTTGGATGTACCTTCAATGTAGCTTGACATATCATTCTGTATCTTGGGTCATTTACTGAGTCATCAAAACTCTGGTTCTTGGATTCGGATTCCAGCTATGAGTCAAAAAAGTAGATGAATCATCATGCCCTGCAATGACTCACAGTACAAACATTGTGAGGTACACACACAACACACATCCTGCATCATAGCACAAACATTGTGAGGTTCATGCCACACATTTACTGATGATTGTACACACACACATACTGAGGTATTCATTTAATAACTGTTATGAATTTTCTTGACTATTTTGTCAGTATCTAAATTTACCAAACATTCACAAAACCAAGAAAAATAGAACCATGTCTGGTTTATCACTGGGACACATATCACAAATGAGTGTATCTGTTCTGGTATAATACATAAGAACAAGAAATGACAATGCCACGAAAACCAGATTTTTCATATGGGGTTATTTTTTTTTTGTATTTTTAGCCACAGTGACCTTGACATCATCTACCCAGAAAACAATCTCAACCTCATTTTGAATACAATTTACCTACTGACCAAATTTGGTACAGATATCTCTTTCCTAACACGTTACCATCAGGAAACAAGAGTGATGACTGCCAACCAGACTTTGCGAAATGTGTCAGACCGTCAGACATATCTGTTAAGATTTTGTTTCAGTCTGATAAACATTTATTTCCCGTCAGTCCAGATGACTGGCAGTTATTTTTCAAGAAACTAAAAACTGTAAATAAAAGGGAAATGACCTTATTCGCTGTTTAAACTTATTATGATCCTATCTTCCTTGATTCTTGTAATTAAAATGTTTAGCTGGCTGAACTATATATGGGTATCAGTTGAATTTACCTTAGAAGACAAAATTAGATATTTTCATATCACATTTGTCTTATGGTCTGATAAATTTTCTTTCGGTCTGATCAAAAGTTCATACTTGTCAGACCGAATGTCTAACAGATTTGTTTGACTTTTGCAAAGTCTGGCCCACACGGTTTAAACTTTGGTAAAAAAGTTTAGTTGAACTAATGCTATTGTATAGGACATATCTATTTGTTAACTGTTGAGTAACATTGCGTCTGACCCAAAACCTTGTGTGTCTACCATACAATGTTACTTTAATCGCCATGTGTCAAAAGATGTTTGACTTTCCAGGAGTCAGTCAGTGTTGACTGGCAGACAGACATTTTTCCATTACCTTTAAAATATGTTCTTTATACAATTAGCTCATTAAGAAAATGCTCTTAACACAGTCTATTGATTTATTTAATAAGATGTAACACAAACCTTTCTTGTTGTGGGGCATGTAATTCCATTAGAAGGTAAAGTCGCCTATTTCAAACAGCTCATTATCTCTCAGTTGATGAATTATTTCAATATTCCTAGTTCCTCAGACTCAGAAAATCTGTAAATAATAAATGCTGTAAAAATATTTTGTACATTGAGATGTGTTTTAAACATTTTTTTAACGTTTTGTACATGAAATAAATCCGACAGGAGAAGACAGAGTTATGATCCGGACAAAGAACAGGACACCACCTGTAAACCATGGTGATCCCATGATACATCCCGTCTTTAAAAGGGCATATAAATAATTAGAACAGTGAAGTCATCAAAACAGTTCAACAAAATTATGGATTAAGTGTGTGTTTTATATGTTTCAAAGCACATCATTTAAACTGCAACAGCAAATGGCAACTAAAAAGGAAAAGTAAGATTTGGTTCTAAACTGCAATCCCCCAGCACAAACAAAATATGCCATTACAAAACATAGTCTAACCAACTATAAACCAAAATGACCCCTTAAATTGGCTGGTCTATTTAGGAAAGGTTAATAAGCATAAACAAAAGAGTCATGATGGCCCTCATTCATTCACCTGATGACAATTTTTCTTTTTTTTTTCTTTCTGTCGCCATGACAATCAGATTTCTGCATGAAACCAAATAACTTTGAAAAGGCAACACACATTGAATATTTCTGTTAAGATTCATCAAAATCGGCATAGTGGTTAAGGATAAGATATTATTCAAATAAATTTTTGACATGGGACTGCCACACAGACCCACTGACGGACACACATAATGCTCA
Organism: Solen grandis; assembly: GCA_021229015.1. Taxonomy (NCBI): domain Eukaryota; kingdom Metazoa; phylum Mollusca; class Bivalvia; order Adapedonta; family Solenidae; genus Solen; species Solen grandis. The sequence goes on along the minus strand of JAIFHC010000647.1, from coordinate 23,248 downwards.
GGTGAGCTAAAAAGAATAACACAGTGAAAAATCTTACCACAAAATTTTTAACTTCTAAAATAACCTTGTGGTCACTGGTGTCTCCCCTTTTACAAGATGCAGTTGGACTTGGTACTGCAAAAGGAATAACATCACCTCTGTCAAATGAATGACTGATACTAAAATAATGATGCAAGAACTTAACAACAAGAGGACCATGATGTACTTATCTGAATAAAACAGCTCCATCTTGAAAAGCATGGGAGATTTTAAGTACCAACTGAGGGCGCCATGGTCTAGAGGTAACGCACCCGATTACAGATCTGAAGATTGTGGATTCAAACCCCGCCAGGGGTAAGAATTTTTCATGACCTTCCCAGGCGCAAAGTACTGGTCCAACCTAGGAACCATCGAGAGGGATAAGTTTAAGTTGTAAGAACTTGTTTCCCGATCAATGTTAATTTAATTAGTTTAAGTGCCTACTGAGTTACCTCTATATGTACATATTGGGTAAATTAAATCTACACCTGGTGGCAATCATGTTTGACTGACTAGGTTGATTTTAGCTATTTTTCCCAGGATCAATCTTATGAAATTTCATCAAAATTTGCTTACTGCTATAGGAGTTGTTCATTAAAGCAAAACTTGACGATGGACTAAAACTGATCACAATACCTCACCTGAGCATGTGAGCTAAAATATTCATGGATTTTAAGTTTTCAAATGAAAATTTAACAAGTAATAATTGTAACAGTTAACTGTTGCCAAGTCTCAAAAACAAACAAAAGACAAACAGATAATCATACACCAAAGTAGTTCTTGTACCATTCTATGTGTTTCATCACGAGGAAGAATGTAATATGGATTAGGAGTGTTGTTGAGATATAAGGTCATAAGCAAAATTTAAGGGGGTGCTACCTGACCAGTTGATGACCCCAATGGAAATAAAGTAGTAAGATTCAATCAATCTCATCACGAGGAACAAGAATATATATGATTAAGGGGTTTGGGATCTCAATGATTTTTGAGATACACATGTATACAGTGATAAGTAAAATTGAGAGGGCGGGGCCTGACCCCTGGGGACACCAAAGTAGTATTATTCATTCTGTCTTATTATGAGGAAATAAAATATGATTCAGATTTGAAGAATTAAAATATCTAATCAATTTTTCTTCTTCAAAAAATCCACCATTGAGGGGATGGGGCCTGACTCAAAGGGACCCCAACCATTTTCAAAAATCATGGAGGCACCACTCATTGCGGACTATAAGTATGTGAAGTTTCCAATCTGTAAAAATAGAATGAGTTGCCTCCGAGATATGGGTGGTACATGTACAAGCTTGCCGGAGAGAGAGAGAGAGAAAAATGATAATACATAGGCCTATGTAGTAACCGCACATGTAGTAACCCCACATGCGTCCAGTAAAAAAATTCAAACATTGATTCCAAATTGTGGAAGTGGTTGGTGTCTGTTACTTTACATGTTTATCCTTTAACTGTGCAATATTATGTAGGGACAGGTCCAGCAGTCGCACATCGTGGACCGTGCAGTGACATGGTTAAGAGACTATTAATTGTAAGCAAAAACAAAACACTAAAACCTAGACTGTTCATAAGTGAGCATATAACTTGCAGGCATTATTTTTGTATTGAATTAATAAAAGCACCTTGCACGTTAAAATTTGAATGCTTGAGAGACCTACCTCCATCACTTGGTTTTTAAGTAGACATTATGCCTGAAACAGGGGTACTAGGTCCAACTTTCTCTCCTCTTTCCTTCGACTCATCTGATGAGTCATTGGGTTTGCCTCCATCAGTAGATGTCCTGTACAAAGTAGGACACTCACTTATAGAACTTGCACTAACATGGTGAGGTTCACAATAAACATATTGTGTGGATTTAGTGTGGTTCAGGTTACCCGACTGACTTAACCTTACAAAAATAACATCTGAGTACAAAAATGAGAAGGGGAAACTGATAAAGCGGTTATGTATCATGCCACCAATATGGAAGCCGCCACAGTCTTGTGCTGTGACTGTGCATATATGCCACCATAGGCCGGAAAAAAGTGTAATGAAGACCATTACACAGTTCTACCATGAAGGAAGTGTTCGTAGAGGCACACAACTCGTCCTCCGGTTCAAAACCAGGGGTTTACCTGTCCAGGGGGCAAGTTACTTTAAACATCTACTAGCCCCAAGTGAAAACAGGTTGCCCAATCTTTAAGTTAGTTGATGTTTGTTAATTAATGTATCAAACTGAACAGCTTTAACATTCAGGTGAATTTTAACTAATATGAATCAAACACACATATTCAAGTATTTAACCTTTTATTTACTGTAGAAAATAGAAACAAGAAAATCAGTAGAACTGACAGATGCTCCCCGAAGAACGTCATTGTTACAAATAAGGCCTTGGTCAATGGGTGGGAGGATATAGGAACTGGGTCAAGCCGAAGATATGCGCATCTCCTCTTGGCAGGGTTTTCGATGACGCACAAAATTGTGCGTTTTGACGCAAAATAATCTGAAATGACCCCCATGTTGAATGCTAGTGCGCCGTCAATGACGCATTTTCAAAAGCAGGTTCTAAATATAACACATTCGATTGATATCAAATAGCTGTCAGTTTAAACCTTCTATATGTGTTTCCTTTATTCTGGAAACAACATGTGACGTTCCAGATGCATGTTCATTTTATTTTTTCTGCTTAGCTCTAAATAACAGATCAGGATATGGGACTTTCCGTTTCTTAAAATAGAACCCGGACTGCCGGTATTGCATAAAACGATGACCTCAAGTCTGTTAACGTGCACGGAAGCATGTTTTTATTTATGAAAACTAGACTTACTTTGATTGTTTCTCACCATATATGGCCCTTTTATATATTTGGATAAATTTTATCACAGAAAAATTCTCCCTTTATTATCTGATGTTCTGATACGTTCTGTATAACATAGTCCCAACCAATGATGGAGAGTTGTTGCATAGCAACGTCATCCGGATCATCGCAAATGCTGCAACAATGACGCAGCAGAATCTTAAGTTTTTCTTTTCAAAAGAGAACTCGGAAACGGACAATGCCGATGGTCCTGAACTAAACAGTTATTTTATTTTCCAATGTTTCCATTTACACAGGATTTATATAACAGACACAGTGCAGGTATTAAGTTTTATTATTATTATTACCTAGCTGCAAGCATGTGGCCAAGTAGTTAGAGTGTCCGCCTCGGAATCAGGAAGTAATGGGCCAAAGTCGTATAAATAGTACTGGTACATTGTATAGCTCCATTGGTTGGCGTTCGGCATTTAAGGGTAGTTCCAGGACTGGTTGGCGTGGTGACAGGATGCTAACGAACATTATGGTGCTCTTGTTGGAGAGACGTTACGTTTCGGTGTCGTCCTTAGCTGAGAGCACCAGAAGCTCTGCCAGTTCTTTGTGTCATCTAGCATAGAAAGGGGAATGTGACCAGGCCATATTCCAAACAACAACGTGGAAGAAAACCCGTGCTACCACATGTAAATATACCATGTCAATTTCATCTGATTTGCAATAAACATGATTGTCAGTAAAATAACGACTTGCAAGGGATACAAAAAGGCCGTCTTTGAGTGTGTGTCGCATATTTGTATAAACAAAACAAATGAATAACAAAACGGGAAAAAAACAGGAATTGTGCGTGTCATTAAATATGAGATTATGTTTATACTTTCAGACCAGAACAATGGTACAACGATTTTGGATTTGTTTTGCCATGTTAACAATATTCTTAATAGCGTATCTGGTAATAGTCAGTATGAGGCAAGGTACGTTATCAACAACTGTTATTGTTTAAGACTTGGCAAAACTAGTAATAGGGGCTCTAAGTTCTATCCAGTTCTAAGTTTGTCCACTCGGACGTGAAAGATGTTCAAGTATTGTCCCAGTTGTGCGAAAGGTTGAAACAACACAGTTTTATAGAAAAGAATGGTGTGATTTAAGATTATTGAAACAATTTCCAATATATATATATATATATATATATATAATATATATATATATATATATATAATGAAGTCTTAATATTTAATTAAAATATATAGAGGTTCAATATAATGACATAATGAAAATCATATTGCAATTATTATATTGTTCAGATAGATATTGTTGCGATATCAGATGTAATGTTATCCATACATGTACCCAAAACCCTTTTAATAATATAAGAGCCCGTTCAAAAATGTTTATTTCTTCACATAATTGAGATAACATGATCTGGTTTGTCTTGGTGAATATGGCGTGAAACATCACTTAAACTAGAGGTCGGTAATCTAATCTACAACCGTGATTTAGAGTTATTTCATCCGTATCACACTGTTGTTTACCATGTCTTTCACATTTAATGTTGTCGAAAGACAGGCATATTTCATCTCAATTTTGGTATTAATCACTAGAAAGACATGTTAAACAGTTTGCTGAAGAAATCCTTAATACGTGGATGAAAACTCTAAGTTGTATCTTTTTTCTGTATTTGAGTAGGGTTAAAGACAAAAAGGTCCTGTGAGAGATCGAATATAATGTAAAATGAATAAAGCCCAGAAAAAATCAAAATGGACAAATAGCATGGAGTCAGGACATTAAATAAAATAGAGAAATACCACTAGTTACCGCCTTGGAACGGTCAGCTGGAATCAAGCAAATAACACCAGTTGTGTTTATTCGATGAAGTCCATTTAACATTGGGTATCGTTATTATTTTATAATTAATGTCTTTTTTAAACTTTTTTCAGAGTACGAATTTCATCAAATCGGATTTCATCAATACAAACATTCCTCGCACAGTTTTGACAATTTCTCCTGTAATTTAAACTACGAAGAAGGGTTGCAAAAAATAAGCAGTTTGACATTCAACGTGCCTATCGACCAACTTGAACGTCTCGGGCTGAACAAAGCGCCACCTACAAATATACCGGATATACCGGTCGTTCTCACAGGGGCAGACACCTCTCATTATAGTGAGTCCCAGGCTTTGATTAAAAACCTACATGAAGTGGTCCGGCCAGTATTCCCTGACTTTCAATTGATATACTTCGACCTTGGCCTAAAGGCTTCCGAACGTAAACAGGTAGGATAGAATTTTCATTTGTTAGTTGTCAATTTCATAGGCAAACGTTGTTGCTTGAACAATGTCTAAAGTAAGCATCTCTCAATCCCTGTAAATACAGAAACATGCGAAAACAGTTTTTTTCTAGGATTATGAATCTATAGAGCCGTACAGTTGTACTACACACCGCTTTCACAGATGGGATTCCTGTTTTAACATTTTTTTCTTTCAATTTATTGCGTTTGAAATTGTACACCAAAGGCTTTTGCTCTCAAATAATTATCCGAACGTCACTCTGTATTAGAATTCTTTCAGTAAATACGAACTAGAATATATCTTGAGACATGTTGCATAATCATCAAAATATTAAATCTATTATTTATTATTGAAAGTTAACGAGTATTTGTGTGGTATTAACATTTTTTAACATTTTATTAATTGTGTACATAAAGGCCACCGGCCCAAAATACAAACAGAGAATACATATATACAAAACTGGTTGTGTCTCAAATTTAATTTAAAAAAAAAAAGAAAAATCTTATAAAAATCATCTATCATTTTCCTTACATTTCAATATTTCATGAATATAAAAAGCAATATTTTTAATTTTATCAACACTTTCAGATTTCATCAGATTACAAAAATTTTGAAAATTACATTCTCCAGTAAACCATTGTAAAATATATTTTTGTCTTTCCCCATTAAATCTTTGACAAACAAAAAATACATGAAATTCATCTTCCAAAATTCTTATATTGAAATTTTGAAAACAAAATCTGCAAAATCGCTCTGTTCTAGGAACCCCTAAGTGTCGCCCCGTTTCAATCGATAATTTGTGGCTTGAACATCTAAATCTAGCTAGAGATCTTTTTGCATAAAAAGGCATATCAATATTAAGATATTTTTCAGGATTTAACATAGATTTAAAATATTTATATGTATCACATCGTGATGAGGTTTGAATCCTATCATGCCAATTTTGAAAATTACAGTCAATTAACCTTTGTTTAAAATTAAGAATAAATAAATTAACATTACCGATAGTTTGAGAAAGCCACGCATAGCCAAAACCGTATTCAAAAAGTAAATGTTTAACTGATGAGACCCAGTTTTTTCTTCCAATATCATCATGTCCTTTCAACATTAAATAACAATTTTTTGGGTATCTTTGGTCATGCATACAAATAAGCTTACACCAGTATTTTATAACTTTGACATAGTGATCAATATATAGAGGAGTTCTTCCACATTCACCCAATACAACATTATCATTTACATAATTATTTACTCCCAAAAAATCTTTACAATATTGGGTGTGCACCTGCTCAAGAATGTCTGAGATTTCAGTTCCATATATTTCCGCCCCATATGTTAAAATAGGCTTAACCATTGAATCGAATAATTTAAAATAATCTGTATGAGAGAATTTTCCAAACATCCGTTGGTATGATTTAATAGCATATATAGATTTTTTAGCTTGTGCAGCAAGTTTTTCTTTAGCTTTTGTCCATGACAACTTAGGTGTAAAAATTAAACCCATATATTTGTACATAGATGTAACATTAACTGGTGAACCATTAAAGAACCATTTTTCATAAGGCCTTAAAGGGCCTCCGTTTCTAAAAACAATTATTTCTGTTTTATTTTCATTTATTGACATCCCGGTATGCTCACAAAATTTATGAATAGAATTAAGTTGTAACTGCAGTTGAACTGCTGTGTCCGCGCAATTAGCAACGTCATCCGCGAAGAGAATACATATAATATCTGAGATTTGATTAGTTATAAAAATTCCTCTATGACCTTCATTACGTAGAAAGGGAACTAATTCATTTATGTATAAATTGAAAACTATCGTACTAGTTATGTCCCCTTGCCTTGTACCTATATTACATTCAAAATTATTTGTGATTTTATTCTGACTAATTCTTACTGATCCACGAAGTTTAGAGTACATGGATAATAGAACACGAAATAAATTACCCCGAACCCCGCTTTTATTTATACTTTTTAACAGTTTATTATGCGGAAGACCATCAAAGGCTTTTTTAAAATCTATGTATAAAACATAAAACCTACCCCCCGGTTTACATATATACTTTTGAACCATGCTTTGCAGAGTAAATAGATTGTCAGTTGTTGAATACCCGGTTCGAAACCCGGCTTGCGATTCATCGATCTTCTAAAATTGACCAAAATTTTGAATTTTTAAAGAAAAACCCCTATATTATTTGGATTATCTTTCGGACCAGATTTGTGTACAGGTACTATGATACTGTCTCGCCAGATGTCAGGGAAAATACCACAACTAAATATTTTATTGAAAAGCTTACACAAAAAAGGAGCAATAAGGCTTGCAGATGATTTATAAAACTCTGCCCCTATACCATCACTACCCTGGGATTTACCACATTTTAACTTCTTAATGCTGTTAAGAACTTCCTCAGTTGATATTTCAAGATTAAAATAAATACTTTCTTCTTCAGACATTAACTCGAAATCCCAATCATTATCTAAATTAGGCTGATAAAATTTAAATAATAAATCATGAAAATAATTATACCAAGTTTCGGTGTCAATTCGCGGCGATTCTTTTTTAATACTATTCCGTGATTTCAACAAAGTCCAAAAAGATTTTGGACTTTTGCGAAGCGAAACAAGCTCATCGCGTTTTGATTTTTGATACATTTGTTTTTTAATGTAACACATCTTTTTGAATTCTTTGCGCAAGATAATAAATCGTTGTAAATCTATTGCATTGTTTGTCCATCGAAAACGTCTAAGAGCAGAATATTTAGACTGTTTGGCATTTACGCACTCAATATCCCACCATGGTTGGTTATTATTTATCTCACTTCTCCCCACGTGGTTGTTCACACGCATCTTTGCTGCTGATTTTTTGTAAAGGTCTAAAATACTTTTAATAGCGATATTTATGTCTATGTCTACCTCATCAGAGAGCCTATCCCTAATTAAATTGAGGTTAGTGATAAATGATGATATGAAATCCCCCTGAAGCACCTCATTCCATTTAAATTTATCAATATAGATTTCAGAAGAATTTTGGAAAACATGTTGCATGTTATTATCGGGTTGCTGAGTTTTTTCAAATGACAACTGGGCACAAACAGGAAAATGATCAGACTCATGACGTATATCAATATTAAAATAGCTAACATGTGGAAAAAGATCTGTAGAGGCCACGTGGTAATCCACCACACTGGCTCCATTATGAGTTATACATGTAAAATTTCCAACTACATCATTGTGCAATCTGCCATTTAATATGTGCATATTGTGTATACAACAGATCTCGAGGAGTGACTTTCCAAATAAATTATAACCATCTATATCTTTACTATTTCTTTGGATATCAAAATAATCACAATCATATTCAACATCATTGCTAAAAATATTTTCTAGATTATCATTAGGTATATAATCCAACAAATCTTTAGTACGTGCGTTAAAATCTCCCGCTAAATATATGAAAGCGTTAGGGTGCATATTCCTTATGAGCTCAATGTTGTTCTCAATAATTTTTATTCCATTTTTCAATTGCCTTTTATCATATATTGATGAGCCTTCTGGAGATACGTATGCAATATATAAAATAATATCCTGCATAGATTTATATAATGAACTCTTAATATACAAAACAATACTATCTTTAAAATCATTACATATTCTAAATATGAAATTGTCCTTCAATAGTGTGTTTTTAATATAAACAGAAACACCCCCGCTATTACGCAGAGAATTGTTTGATTTATTTCTTATATTGTCAAAGTTTGTGTAATTTTCTAGTATATTACCAAATTCATTTTCAATATCGTTCCATGTTTCTAATAACCCAATAATGTCAAAACACTTTAAATAACTTAAAAAGTTATTGTCATCTACATGTTTTTTTTAACCCACAAATGTTCCACGTGATAATGTTTATATATTCAAATAGGCCTTGACCTGCTACCTAGTCCGTCCCGCTTGCTGCCTCTCTTTCGAGTTCTCTATCTGATCCTGATTGGTCCCGCTCGCTGACGTAGTTATTACGTCTTTGGTCCTGCTGTCTTCTCTCAGGTGAACGTCTCGCTCGAATGCTCCCCAATCTTACTACCTGTCCGTTTACGTCATCGTATTTGTACACATCTTGGTCAATAATAAGTTTATCATAGCGAAGTGTAGCATACTGCCCACGATTTCTCGCTTGCACTAATTTCTGACCCAACTCACGTCTGTGAAATTGTACACGATCAGTGTAATCTTCTCTCACAGTAAATGGAGATTCCCTATTTAAATTTTCCCTGGCTGCTCGAATGATAGCTTCTCTATCCTTATAACTTGAGAATTTCACAATGATAGGACATTTTCCATTATTTTGGCGATTTCCAACACGATGCGCCCTCTCGATCGACGCATTTTCCATTTCCGGGAGACCGAGCTCATCTTTAATAAACTGCCTAACTTTGTGCTCAGATTCCTCCCATTTTTCACCAACCTGGCCCGCAATCCCATGGAACCGCAGATTATTGCGTCTTGATTGACTTTCAAGATTGTCTACTTTATTAACAAGCTTATTGATTTGTCTTTTCATATCCTGATTCTCCTTTTTAAGTGACTCATTTTCGGCTTTCAATGTGTTTACCACTGAACTTATGTCATCAACTTTAGTGTTAATAGTAGTAAAATCAGTGCGGATATCCGCTTTCATTTCCCGAAGAAAAGCCATTACCTCGTTATCCTTTCCCGTCGCGGCTCTGGTTGTTCTCCTGACCGTTTCCTGAGACGCCTGAGACAACGGAGGTGTCGATACACGGGCGGGTGTCGTTGCCGCTACCTCTGCAAACGAAAGAGTCTGCTGCTTCTGTGACTTTGGAGGTCCCGGGTTTGTTTCCACATCCCCACCCAGTAGAGTCAACACAGAGAGAAAAATAACCAGCCGTAAACAAAGTCCCACAGTCCGTTTACCAATACACAATGTGCACACTTTGTTCCTACTCTTCATTGGCATTGAAAAACATCCAATTCTAATACGAAATAACACTATATCTATCCCCATTTTGATTAAAACATAAGAGCTCGCAATACACGTGCAGCCATTACAAAGGGACACAACCCTAACAATGACACGAAACCTCTAATAATGGGCATCGCAATGGATATCACCAATATGGGGAAATATAATAATCACCCCTCTCTATAATCATCAAAAATAGGGTTGAAAATCACTTTCACAAAAAAAAAGTGATAAGGAATGCATTATCTGAGTTTATTTGCAACTACCAGTTATATTTGTATATTCAACATTAGAAAAATGAATATACATGTACATCAAATATTGTGTATCAGTTAATTACTGACCTAAAATCATAAATGAATTTGAAATGAAAAGTTAAAGTGTCCGAGCAACTAGCGTGACCTATGTTCACCAGACCACGTTATCCTACGACCGCTCTGAATTTGCTCGAGATACTGGGAGCTTTTGGCAGTCTGCTTGGCTTTAGTGCAATGCGCAAGGCGCAGTTGTCTTTAAACTTTCCTTCGACCTTACCCATTTTTTCTCTTCTTTACTGGATATAGTTTATCCGACGAACATTGACGATATATTCAATAAATCAATCACTCATTCATTCTTATAGTTTGTTAAGTAATATGAATTTAGTGTGTAATGCATTTGGAAAATGCCTGGACAATGATTATGAATTATTATGTATTTTGGTTACATGCGCAATGATACTGATGATTGGTACATGTATGTGAGGTTTGTAGGCACTAATTTTTAGTTGGAGTTATAAAGTCCTCAGTATCGATATCCCGTACTTCTTGTTGTTCATTATTTTATCAAATTAGATTGAGAAACATATGCTTATCTAGATAAATAATGAATACAGAGGATGAAACTTTTTTGAAGTTACCATAGTTACGCAACATGGACAAACTTGCTGTTATAAACTAACGGAATTTAACTTAAATGATTATCATGATTATTATTTTTTACTTTTTACAGCTTGAAAAATACTGCCAGTGCACAGTAGTTGACTTTCCCTTTGACGAAGTGCCGCCATACGTTAGAAAGCTTCACACTTATGCGTTTAAACCTATTGCTATAAATGTAAGTTGTCTTGGTCAATTTCAGGATTGAAATACATGTACCTCATTTTCCTATTTTTATTCATCAAAATAAGTCCAATAATGACTTTTGAAATACGCAATATATTTCAAATACTTCATCAGACACCCTACCACGTCGCCACAAAAGTTAGCTCTATGGCAAGATAAGATAGTACAAGTGTCATTTTATACCTCTACTACATAATGATGCCATAAGATATAGCTATCTGAGATGTCCATCATTCAAGTATGGTAACTGCGGTTGTCAGCGTCTCTTGCATCTTCTTTCACTCTTACAATGTTGTGCACATGTGACTGCATTTGCAACAAGTGCATACCAAAATCAGTCTAAGAAATAAACACGGTAAGGGTTAACATTGCTAATATTTTTAATGTAGCTTCGTGTCCCGGTTTGTTTATATGGGTGTTTTATGTTGAGAGGCAGTCCAGCTGGCTTGCAGTATATCGTTGTTTATCCATTTAAGATTAACTGGGTATCAATATATGATACACTGGTACATGTATGTGTGGTATTTCAAAGAAATTATTATGATGTAAAAAAAAAAGAGATCAAACCACACGTTTATAGATCAGATACACTAAACAAAATTAGAAAATACCTTCTTGAAACAAAACTGATAAAGTGACATAAACTCTATACGCATTTATAGAAGCTTGGCGGGGATTTGTAATGATTTCGATGATCGTTAGGTATATAATATCAATAATAAATTTCAATTTCTTTTATAGTTATTCAAAAGTAGAAAATCATATTGTATGTTATACCTGTATAAAATGTAATCATTATTTTTTCTTATTTCCTATATATATTTATTTCTTTTCCAGATAGCATTCGCGATGTACGGCCATGTGCTTTGGGTTGACGCTTCAATAAGGTTTGAATCAAATAATTTCTCTACAAACACCAACAAGGCACTGAAATGGATGAAAGAAAAGGACATTACCATTTTGACCTTCGATAGTCTGAATTTAGGATCTGTAGTGCGGCACACTGTCAAAGAAACATTTAGTTACTTCTCAGAATCACCATCATGTTACCTGGAAAGAAGACAGCGACTGGCAGGATTTGTCCTGGTTCGAAACAGTTATGCAAGTCGAACAGTTATGAGACAATGGTTATTGTGTGCTCTCACTGAAAACTGTATCAATCCCCCTGGCGCTGTCGTAAAATGCCCCGTCGGGACAAAAGAATTGAAAGAATTGAGCCTGAAATATATGGGACTGTGTCACAGATACGAACAGTCTGCTCTTAGTATAATGTGGTATAGACTGTACCCATATATGCAATTGCAGAAACCCTCATGGATTAAGATAAGGAGAGGCCACAGAGAAAACTATTTCCAAGACCTTAAGGAATCGCATCTAATTTAAGCCACAGCTATTTAAATTTGTCCTAAAGTAAAAAAAATCAAACTTTTTATGTGTTTAGTTATCATTTAAGTCGTCGCCGCTGCTTAAGGGAGTAGTCGGGAGTAGCGACTGCACAACGTCTTGCGCATGTCCTTTCCGTTTTCGTTTGCTTTGGATATTTTTGTAAATATGAAAATGATAAGGAGATATAATTAACATAAAATATTCCTAAAACAAGTCAGGTGAGGTATACTGTTTATGTAACTTTTCTTGAGAAAATATTAACTATATATTTCCGTGCAGAAAAATTTAAGACTTCTGATCTAGATTTTCTTTATAGCAGACCAAATTCTTGGTAAGTTGAAAAACAAGTTTTTTGTTGTTGTTTTTTGTATCGCGTAACATTTAGACAAAATCGTTTCTTTTTTATGGCCACTACTTTTTTTTGTTTAATAATGTCAGGGCATTTTAGTTAATTTCATGATAGAGATAAAGAGTAATGTGAAAAACTCAGGCAGGAAGACCTATACATTTTAATGCATAAATTTGTTTCTCATACCCTATATAACACATCTACCAAACATTTTGAAAATATCTCCTTTATAACTACTCTAGCATATGTTAATTCATTGATTCTCTTTCTTTTGTATGATTCTGTTATAAAATTATTGTGACAATTTCATATCGAATTAGTAATATGTTTCGAGGTATGGATCTTCTTTCGAAATGATGAATTACAGATTGTCACTGTGCTTCGTTCATATTCTAACCTTTTTGAGGGAATGAATTCAGACGATTATTACATCGTCTCTGCATAAAATGTGGAAAAGATAATAGATAGCCTACTGTAAAGCACCGCATTGTATTAAAACTTGTTAATTGTTTGTTGTTTACATAAATCAGTATCTGTAATTTCAAGCATTATAACATTAAATAATAAGACAGATATTGCACTGGGAAAAAAGGTTATTATCTTCAAATGCTCTGCATTTTTTGTAAAAGCTTAACACTTTTAAACATTTCATAAGTTAGGAAAAAAAACGTCAATATATGTAGTTAACTGTTAAATATGCATAACATGTATTAGATCTAGAACTCTTGTGCATTGGTATTTTAACTGAGGAATGCATCGATATTAAGATGTCAGTTTTAAGATATTGTATTTATCATAAAGTTATTGTTACCTTCATCATATAAGTCCAATTTCCAAGAATTAGATGAATCACATTCAATGTTTAAACCGATGTTTAAACATTGTGTCATAGTACATTTCATATGCAGTGTGTGTATTGTTTTAGAAAGTGTACAGCTAACGTGTATTGTTAGAGATTATGATGATGTCACAGATCAAAGGTCATGTTTATATCTTCTTTTGCGGGGCCTCCGTGGCCGAGAGGATAAAGTCGCTAACTTTAACACTCACTCAGCCCCTCACCGCGAGTGTTCGAATCACGACAGGGTCATTCGGATTTTCATGTGAGAAAGCCTTCCAGCTGGCTTGCGGTAGGTCGGTGGTTCTACCCGGATGCCTCCGTGCATTCGGGGTCTTACTCCACCTATAATTAGCTGGACGTCGATATATGACTGAAATACTGCGACGGTAAAGTCAATAGTAAGTCAAGTCAAGTTATATCTTCTTTAATTTTAAAGATTTGTCAATTGACTTGAATTATAACCAAACAATGCTATATTTTTAGGAGGTCATAATTATTGGTAATTTATTGATTGATTTATTGATACGTATTTATTCATTCAAGTTAAATGTTTAAACACTATTAGAAGTGTATATAGTACCGTTACCTTTTATGGGAAATTCTGCTTTTCCCACATTATTTGGGAAATTTGGCGCTATGGGAAACTAAGGAATATTATGGAAACGTTGTGGGAATCATGGGAAGTGAGGTAAATTGGATCTTAATAAAGCTTTTCACACTGAATCTCCGATTTAAGATTTCTTGGGGTTAGGATTTGATTTCTGGTTTCTCTTTTTAAGCACTCATAATATTTAGACAACATCAATTTATTTATCTATTAGTTAATTAAGTTTCAAATTGCGTTTTGAGAAGAGAATTCTGTCATCACGGCAAACTCATATAGTCATTCCCTTTAGCAAAATATTAACAAGTTATACTTTGACTAGTTGATTTAGCAAGTTATATTTTTACTGGTTGATTTAGCAAATTATTCTTTTACTGTTTGATTTAGAAAGTTATACTTTTACTGGCTGATTAAGCAGGTTATACTTTTACTGGTTGATTTAGCAAGTTATACTTTTACTAGTTGATTTAGCAAGTTATAATTCTACTGTTGATTTAGCAAGTTATACCTTTACTGGTTGATTTAGCAAGTTATTCTTGTACTGGTTGATTCAGCAAGTTATACATTTACTGGCTGATTTAACAAGTTATACTTTTACTGGTTGATTTTAGTTGTTAATCCTGGGGAAATGTATTTCGTTTAAGAAATGTCAGTCATAACACTGATTATAAATTTTTAATAAATCTTTGACCAAGATATAGGAGCCATTTTAATTATTAAAACTCTAGTTTAATTAACCTTGCATTTTTTTAATTTAATAGAGTTACTCAAGCAAACATCTAACTTTGCGTGATAGAGAAGTAGCCGATGCCACGTGATTGTCAGGAGCAAGTATGGTAGAGAGAGAGAGACAGATAGACAGACACAAGCAAACAACCTAGATCAGTCCGTTCGTTACACATCCCTCCGTTCGACGCAGAATAGCCATCATTTTGCAAAGAAACAATTACTTATTTTTACGTTATGATGGAAAACTATTTAATTAATTTATAAATAACACTTTTATAAATTTTGCGTCAATAGGTATTCACCTTAACTTACAAGAATAAGTTAACTGTGAGAAACATCACTTTTTGTGTTATTCTAATTCTTATGGAACAAAAACCAATCTCTGCTCAATTAGATTTTCTGTGTTGTCGTTATTTCATGTGTAATTTTTCCTTCAGTGAAGGTTCACCACAAATAACTCAATTATGATTACTACACCATTTTGAATTGGCAGTTTCCACTAAACACGAATTAAATTAATGCATTTAATGCTTGACAAATCGTTTAAAAAAATATACCTCACTAGTATTGCATAAGATTTATTTACATGTTTCATGCTATAAGTTTCATTTACATATATAAATGAAAATGTACTGCCTTAATATAAATATGATTTGGTTTCCTGTAACCTTCAATGTGGTTATTATAAAAGTAATTAGAATATTTTGGAAAGTAATATAATTATGCCTTCGATATGCATTTAGTTGTGAAGTTTAGTGATTGTCTAAAAGTTGCATTGGTATTGATTTTATTTAATCATTTAAGTCAAACACGAATGTTTGTCTAGACATGGGTGCAATTAATAATGAAAAATAATGATAGGTCGCCGTGCGAGTTTTAGTATATCCATGGTAACCATTTTTAGTAAATATCTTAAATATAAATCGTTGGTTATAAAAAGAAAAAAAAGTAAAAATATACAAATAAAAGACACACATACTAGTAGTAAATTCATGATATTTCAATCAATTGAGATCTTTCACGTGACGTCATCAACCGGAAGTGCGGCCATTTTGGAGGCACTCTCCCATACCGGTAAACAAACATGTCCGATCTGCTCTACTTAATTTTGTGACACATAAGACTATATTTGGAACACAATGGTGATAAAATGTTCTATTTTGGGCTGTTCAAACCGTAAAGATCGTGAGAAAAACATAGAGTTTTACCGTTTGCCTGCTGTTATCACGAATCAGGGATCCGAATGCGAAAAACTTAGCAGCGATCGTAGAAGAGAATGGCTAGCAAAAATTGGACAGACTTTCGAAAACAAGAACGCGAACAACATCAGAATATGCTCAGCACATTTTATAAGTGGTAAGAATATAGAATAAACAATATTACTTTCATTTATATTAAAGATTTTCTGTAGAATGCAGATTTTGCTTAAAAAACACCATTTTTTGACATTACTCCACCCACCATTTTGCGTTGCCATAGTCATGGTGGTGGGTTCTGTTAACACAGGAACTGAACACCTTCGTAACATTTTTTTTTATAAGTATACATTTCTTTTGTATGCTACATGAATTTGAAGTATCTTTTCAAATAATTGATTGTTTCACTTATGCTGATAGTGTTAAGCTTTGACATTTAAATGGTGACTAGAATACATGGTTCTCAACAGGGTTTATACACAATGACCTATTATTTGTTACTACACTGTTTAAACATGATGTATTATCCATATCCGTGCCTAATAATTTATTTCTTGTTTCCAGGAAAGAAGTCGTACATGTACGACACGTTGAATCCAGACTGGGCCCCCTCTATAAATCTTGGACGAAAGCGCCACGCATCTGATAGTAGTGATACTGACAGATATGACCGTATGCAGGAAAGAAAAAGGAGAACCTCGGAGACATATTCAGATACAGAACAGCTGGAAGTACCAGTAACACAAGGTCTATCTTTTATAGTAGAGGAAGAGAGTGGTGTTCATTCACAGACAGACATGGATGCCCCATTAATGGAAGCAACAAACTCACAACTACAGAAACTTCTGGAAGAGAATCGTAAACTTAAAGAACGCGTTAGTTCATTAGAAACCAAATTTAGCAGAGATTATTTCAAAGACAACAATGAGAAAGTTAAACATTTGACTGGAATTCCATCATATACAACACTTGTTATTCTGTTCGAATTTTTGGAGCCTCATATACCTACAAGCATTGTGCTCAATAAATTTAAACTGATGATTCTTACTTTGGTGAAATTAAGATTAAATCTTACAAATGTTTTCCTCGCATACGAGTTTGAAGTTGCACAGCCAACTGTTTCTAGATTGTTCACTGGTACTATATCTGCCATGTATAAACGACTTAAGAAACTGATAAGATGGCCAGAGCGTGAAATATTACAGAAGACTATGCCTATGGAATTTAGACGACATTTCGGGAAAAAATGTGCTGTTATAATAGATTGTTTCGAGGTTTTCATTGAAAAACCAACAGGACTGAAGGCGCGTGCCGAAACATGGTCTTCCTACAAGCACCATCATACTATTAAGTTTTTAATAGGAATCACACCCCAGGGTACTGTGTCTTTCATTTCAAATGCTTGGGGAGGACGAGTAAGCGACAAATTCATAACTGAAAATAGTGGTTTTTTGAATATGCTACTTCCAGGGGATCTTGTACTGGCAGACCGGGGTTTTGATGTTAAGGATAGTGTTGGTTCTGTTTGTGCAGAAGTCCGGATACCAGCTTTCACGAAAGGTCGCGATCAGTTGTCACCACTGGATGTGGAATCAACAAGAAAACTGGCTCATTCCCGCATCCATGTTGAAAGAGTTATTGGAAGTGTAAGGCAAAAGTATAGTATTCTGAATGGGTGCTTGCCAATTAACTTTCTAATGAATAAAGACCAAACTGGGAAAACAGTGACTGACAAAATTGTGAGCGTTGCATGTGCATTGGTTAATTTGTGTGATTCAATAGTTGATTTTAACTAAATATAAATGTATGCATACTATAAACGTGTATGGGTGCAGTTTGAGATGTTTAGTAAAACCGGCCCAAGAAACATATTTATATTCAACACAAGTGAAGCTTTAGTAAAACTGAACTTGTTTAACCAAGTAGATATCATACGTAGTCTGATTTTGTTAAAAAATGGCAGATATTACAATACTGATATATTATCATAGTAAACAATTATCAGTTTCAGGGTTTCAAAAGAGTAAAGATCAACCTGTTATGATTAAAAACAAATGATTTATTGATATCATATATTTATTTTTCAAGTTAATAAAGCAATTGTATCAATAGTTATGTTTTGTTTTATGTATCATTCAAATACTATAGCAAATATCAACAAACTTAAAAGGACACATGACTAGTTTAATTTTTTTTTATCTATTTGGCCAGTTCAAACTGGTATGATATAAATTATGAAATCTAGTGTGAAACACCATTAATTCAAACAAAAACTGTTAATAATTTCATACCATATACTTTGTAATTAATGTCTCCATATTTAATCGTTTGTATATACATGTAAAATATATATAGTACAAATAACTAATTTCAACATTGACTTTTGTTCTTTGTCCCTTTAAAATTAATGTGACTAACACTAACGTTTTTAATATATTAAATGTTCCATTTGACAACAATTTTAATAAGTAAACCACTGAACTCGTGGAAGTAACTGGCAAACTTCCTTTAAAAGTATTTTGATCAAGCCTCCTGGATTCGAACACCCGACTGCATGGGATATTTACATCCTCAAACCTGCATATATTTTTATGTCTTTCACAACATACATATATCTCTATTATATCTGCACAAATAATGTAATTTTAAAGCCGGGTCAAGTGTTCAACATCTTTGATACAGTCAAACCTGTCTTAAGCAACCAGTCAACGGAAGGAGTAAAAGTGGCCTTTTAAGACAGGTTGTTGCTTATTATAGGTAAAATTGTCCTGAAAGCATGTAAATTGGAAATAGTAAACGTGGCTGCTTAAGACAAGTCTATGTGGCTGCTTAATAGAGCTGGTCACTTACACAGGTGTAACTGTATGACAGTATCATTTATCAAAATTCTATGAATCATGATATAAAAGGAGACTGGAGTTAAATTATAAAAATGATACTGATTATGTAAATTTTAAAATCTCCAACTAGATGTGTTCTAGTATCACCATTGTTCACATTGACAATATACATATCAAGTGTTTTATAACTTTCTTAGCGCAACCTTTTGCGTTTAAAAACAGGCAGTTTCCGACAGTCAGGACAATACCACTTTCCTCGTGGAGGATTTTCAATGTTTACACAGACATAGTGAAACCATTCTATTTCACACTGGTGATTGTCACACGCAATCATATCACCGTGCTCAACTTGTCCACAGTAGCAAAATAACTGTTCGCCAGCACTATTTGATGTTTTGTTTGTGTCTGTTGAATTTAAATCTAACGCAACTAATGTTCTTCTATTGTACAGAGATGGCAGTCTCGAGAAGAATTTACCTACAAGTTCTGGTAGAATTGCACTATAAAATATGTGCTTCGACACAGCAGAAATGTGGGTCCACAATTCACTATCAAAAAAAATCTCCTCAATGTGCAGTTCTTTTTCAGTCCAGACCACAAAATAACTTTTTTCCAATTTCGCACATGCTAATTGTGTTTGCACCTGAAAATAATAGTCATGGTTACGCTTAAGGCGACATATTCCATCTACATTTTCCAAGTAGTCACATTTCTCAACACTTTCTGATCTGATGCAATATGGGCATTTTATTTCAACAGTTGCCTGCCCACAACAATCACACGTGAAAATACCGTCCGGAGAAGCGCCAATATATGGAACATCTGTGGAAATATAAAATCCTGAATCATCTACTCTACAATTGTCATGGACAGTTGTCATTCTTAATACAAATTCATCTCTGGCCACTTTCTCATGCTCACATCCCCATTTTGTTGTCTTGGCTACAAATTTCATTGTATCAGGGTAGCAAATTGCCTTAATCAAACTTTGTGCAGGACTAGCCTGATTTGTGCAGCACACTGCCTTTGTCTTTGATGCTGTAATCCTTCCAGCTCTAAATACATTCCACAGTTTACACTGACTTTGATCTCTTGTTGCAAGCTCAACAGCAGCACTCTGTTGAGCCGAACAAACTATTTCCAAGTGTTCACAGTAGTCACAAAGTTCTTTATAGTTTAATTCAAAGCACTTGTCCTCCCTCAACTCAGTTAAATTTTGTGGGAAATCCTCACTGTCAACCTTAGGAATAAAATCCTCATAATAGGGTTCAACTAATGATAAAATGACTGGTTTACAACCAGATGCACTCAGTTTCCCAAAGAATATGTCCATTTCTGCATCAGTAGCTTCTGGAGTTCTATCTGGTTTTGGATTACACCCTGGACTTTTAGGGATTGGCGGTTTTCCTGTGATAGTTGTGTTTGTTGCTGCGTCCAAAACACTGTTGAATTTCCTCTTGGCGGTCGATGCAGAAGTGAAGTCTATGTCACGCACTTCTTTATATTGCACAGATTTCATTGCTGATGGTAGTAACCAATAGGCCTTTTCTTCTGTCACTGTCTTCGAATCTCGTATCCGCACTGTAGAGTCCACGGAAAACAACAGAGAGGCAACATGAGTGCATGCCTCTCCTAACCCAGCCATACATGTACAATGGGCTCCGAGTATTATTCCGGTCGAGTCAGCTATTATCCATGGTCGTAGTGGTTTTTCCCTCATCCGTTGTGAATGGAGGACCTTCAAATAGAATGGATAGAAATATTATAATTCATGTGAATCAGAAATCTTCTCAATACAGTAGTGGAATTTAAGTATTCATTTTGTAGGTGGCATTTACCCTGTTATGGGAAAGCCCATCTTACAATATAAATAGGATGATATAGATCATTTATTATTTCATTATAATATTTTATATATGACATGTTATGGTTTTGTACACATACAAAACTGTAGGGATTCACATACTAACAGCTTTACTCAGTAGCCAGTTATGAGTACCAATTATATATACATGTATAAATATGCTGATAGATTTTAGGACAATATTGTAAAAGAATTTCAAAAACTTGAATTGTCATTGAGTATGTATGTGAAAAGTGTTTAAAAAATAACAGGTAATGCATATATCTCACCTTAGCTGTCACTACAGTGTAGCCATTACAGACAACTGTTGAACGCTCGCGGACCCAGCCATTGACCAATTGGTTGTACGCTTCCAACCCTTTAAAATTCCTCAACTCGTCCTTTGTATATACACTTGGGGTCCATAGCAAATAATTCACAATATCAATATATGTTACGGGCGGTAGTAAGGAGACATCGTCTGACCATTTCTTTATCTCATATGGATCAAGTCCACCAAGCAGTTTCAACTTTTCATTGTAGCGCAATTTCTCGGCATCAGTGAGTCTATCTCGATATAAAACTGTTGCATTCACTTTGTCCGATGATTTAGCCATTTTTTAATCACAAATAAATACCACTAATCCTTCTAAATAACGTTAATATCTCAAATTAATCGCACTGATATATTGTTTCCTTTGTTTATCTATTTTCGAGAGCCTCCAAAATGGCCGACTTCCGCCTTCCGGCTTCAAAATAGCAGGTGCGCGAAAGACCTCAATTCATGAAATGGAAAAGGGAGATAAAAATAGATTTTATGGAAGGGGGTATCCGCCAATATAATTTTCAATACTTAAATTTCTTATTTTCAAATGTTAGTTTGCAGATTATAACATCACCTAATTTGCAAGTTACAAATCTAAAAGTTACAAATCTACAAATTTTATCTACAAGTTACAAATCTACAAATTGCAAATCTACAAGTTCCAAATCTACAGATGTAAAATGTACACACAAGGTGGAGCTTTTAATCGGGGAATGCCCATCTATAAATAGACATCACAAGCAAACGCACGAGTGTTTACTTATCAAATGTTGAGCTTCTTGCAGGATATAGCTAGGCTATTGCTACTAAGTTTTTTTTTGTTTTTTTTTGTTTTTTTGTTTCTTTTGTCGCTATGACAATTATAAGTTTAGAATCTTGTACTAAACTGACTATTATGATATTATCGCGTTAACAATGATGATTTGTTTGTTGCACATAAAAAAAAGCATGCCGTTTCACGAGGTCCGGACCTCCAAATGTAAATGCGCTCGTCAAACCCTATCATGATCTTACTTTCATCAGAGAAGATTATCTTTTTCCATTGCCGTTGAACTGTCCATCTTCTCTTGCCACTGCACCATGCCAGACATCTTTTTCTGTTGACCTCTGGGATCACCATTTTCTAATGAGAAACACGTCTATAAAAGCCTTTTTAGTGCAAATAAAATTGCATTGTCCTTTTGGTGATAGACTATTGTCCATTTACATCAAATTTTGAAGATGTGTGAGCTAAGTGTTTCTCCGGTTAGTTTTTACAATCCTCTCTATCTTGCGGTAGTCGCGCGGAGTCGCCAACTTTAGCCGTCTACATCTCCGTTTATTATCTACGGAATCGGTGACTTCAAACCTCTGAATAAACGATAAAATTGTAGTTCGTGGCCTTCCAAACAACCTACCTACCTCAGAAATTGGCTGCATTCACAATAAACTATTTCAAGGTCAAGGGTTAATTCCTGGCCTTTCCCACCCTCTAGGTTTGTGGAATTTGTGCTAAGAATATGAACACGTAAATGTCAACAAATAATTGATGACGTAAACCATGACGTCATTTAATAAAATATATATTAATCAACACAATTCCGGTCAACTACCGCTAAAATACTGATCTTAAGTATCGGGATAGTTTTCAGACGCTCTGCCCGACCTCGAAATGACGCATACTTTTTGCATGTTACTGTATCAGCTCGCCATAGGAGAGATATAAATCCATCTCGTATTTAAATATTTGGGATGTAAACCACACGAGATACATTTTACCTGTTTAATTAACATCAAAAAAGAGCACAATAACTGGAATCTACATTATTATTATTATTATTATTATTATTTTAAATAAGTATAATGATATATAAAAGAAATAATAATATATAAAAGAAATATCCATCTATACAGAATAACCACATAATTTAAACCAATTCAATATATTCTAACACAGATATGTCATTTGA